>CM073779.1:69930771-69948568 GCA_037158775.1 Hetaerina titia
GGAAAAAGACTCGTGAGCGGAGGGAGTGGTGGCCGGGATGGAGAGATCGTCGTGGGCATGGGAGTGTGGGAGGAGGTAGTGGAGGCGGAGAAGGAGCAGAAAAGACAGAGGGTGGCGGGAAAAAGCGAGTGCGTGAATGAAGATATCAGTGAGTGAGTAAATAAATGAGTGAAAAGATGAGGGGAATAAATACAGGTCGAGGGGAAAAGAATAAAATAAGGAGTAATGAGCAGACTTCCGGAAGGGCGGTGTACTGACATAGTGGTTAAGGTTTTTGGCTACTGAAAAAAGAGTCCAGGGTCATATTCTAGTCTACATCGTCTATTATTCCACCTCACTAAGCTGGTCTAGTATTCAAAAAATTAATCACGAATGCATTTATGCTGTATTTGTAAAATCACTTGAATAAGCCGCGGGAAAATATGACCGAAGGGTAAATGTTTACTTCAATCGTAACTACTTTTTTCACAATTTCCCGTTGTATTTACCTCCTCCTTTTGGCCCTCCCTGCTCCCTCTTTTTTCCATGTCCTTATATGGGCATCACGTAGGTCTCCCTCCTCAACCATCTTTTCCTCACCCGCTCTCCACTCGGTCGACGCTCTCCCTCACCAGACCTCCACTCCAAATTGTTTCTCCTCACCCTCCCTGCTCCTCCCCCCCTCCTCAACCCTCCTCCCTCACAAGGCTTCCCTCGCCATGCGTTTGCCTCCCTTACCCTTCCCCCTCTCTTACCAGTCCCGTCCGGACCGTCCAGTTGATCCACATCCCTCTTCTCTTCGCTCCCCTTCCCTGGAAGGTTGATCTCACTCTCACACATCGCCGCCTTCTTCTCCGCCTCTTAATCTAAAAATATATTAATGGCGGGTATCCCGAAAGCATAATCCTCCACACAGATGGTTTCAAATCAACTGCGCGCTATGACGGATCAACTAGGTTAGCATTCCTTCCTAAGTATTTAACTTCCTAAGCATTTGAAATCTATGGGTAAGATATAATCCACAATTAAGCCTTGCAAGCTGTGTGTAGGAATTGCCCCAAATTTGTTCTCGGGAGAGAGCCTCTACAGAATTGAAGGTGTTAGAGAATTTCATAAAATTTTTGGCATTAATGTCAATAATTAATTTACCATTTCAAAAAAAATACAAGCTTAAAAAGAATTTTTGAAATGCTTCTGATTACTTGTTTGTAGGTAATATGATTATACCCAATCTATATAAATTAATCTCAAAATTTTATTTCAATAAGAAATATTGTTCATAAGAATGCAGGGCAGAAATGTATTTCAAATCCCATGAAGATCAGTAACTCTAAGACAATAACTCCTACAGTAACGCAAAACAGTAATAAATATGCTTGGCTCTAAGCATCCCATTTGTAAGAATAGTCCTGTAAGAATACCTTTGTTTCTTCGACTTGAACTTGACATTGAGATTGAAAAAAAGAAATTAAATTTAACTACGGATTTCGTTAAATAATTTCTTCTTAAATCGATATATATATATATATGACTAAATTGATGTAAATTCAGAGTATTATAACAAATCTGAATTGAGATAGTGCCAGGACTTTGTTTTAAAATCTTTTAGTACTTTGTCCTATTGACCGGCGTTACCAAGACGCATTTCTTCTATGCAATGTGGTAGGCTGCATGGAATGGAAGCTATTTAGCCGAAGCTGTTTATCGAATTTTACATGCCGCTAGGTTTTGTGAGATATGGACTCTATGATAAATATTATGCTTCGGGTTATTTTTGACGCCATTATGTTATATTATGTTACTGGTTTATAAATTTTAATTTTTTACTATTACTGAAAAATTTAATGAACACATTATTATGGCTTTATTGTAACACATGATTTTTTTTCGACAGAAGAAAATTATCTTTTATCTAGATATCTTCTTTTCAAAGTTTTTTTTTAGCATAAACACATTTATACCTTATTTAGAAGACCTAAGGGGAAATAATTACAATGTAATTTTTTTTCTAATTTCAGAATTCCCTACCTGAACTCTACTGAAACTTTAAAAAAAGTGATAAATTAAGGCGTTTTTGTATCATGAAATATTACGAAGACATTATTGAAAACTTATAACAAATAGTTTTTTTTTAATGTATCAAAAAACGTTTACTTGAGTCCATTTTTGGTGCATTTATGTTTAATAATATAAATGTATTTTATTAAACCAATGCTTTATTTCTAAAATTTTTTTATGATTACAATTACAAAAAAACCCTCCCATGAACTAAAACCTTGGCGTGGTGGAAGGGCTTGTGCGTTCCGATGACCCAAAGAGTTCTGCTGGCGCGAGTAATAATAATCGAAGGTAATAATTGGTAGGGTCACCCTTGCCATGTGTCGTGCCCGGCAGCGGGGGAGGCAAGGCTTCCGCGGTCATCATCCCACGAAGCTCTTGCAGGGGAAAAATGACAGCAGCAGGACAGAAGACGCAGAAAAAGACGAAAGTAGTTAGAATAGGTACATGGAATGTCAGGAAAATGTTGAGAACAGGCAAATTAGATAATATTAAGCAAGAGATGGAAAGAGGTAATATAGAAATTTTAGGTCTATGCTCGGTGAGATGGACGGGTAGCGGATATTACTGCAGTGATTATTATAGAATATTATACAGCGGAGGGGACGAGAGTCAACAAAAGGTTGCCGTAATATTAAATGAAGAGGTAAGAAGAAGCATAGTATGCATAGAGTAAGCAACGGATAGTATATTAGTAGTCGAGATTAAAGAAAAACCGACTCACTTGGCCATTGTTCAGATGAGCATGACACCGAGTAACCACATAAAGGAAGAAGTCGATAGGATGTACGATGAGTTAGAGAATATAATCGCGTGTTTTCCCACAGGGAAACATTTGATTGTGATGGAGGATTGGATTGCGATGATAGGCGATGAAATGGATGGTGATGAGGTGGGGACTATGGCTTAGGCAAAAGGAATGAACGCGGGGAGAAAGCAACTGAGTTCTGCAGGAGAGAGGGGTTAGCCAACACCAAAACATGATGTAGACACCACAAAAGGCGTAGGTATACATAGACAATGCCAGATGACTCAGAAAGTAATCATTTAAATTATATTATGGTTAGGTACAGTTTTAGGGATAGTGTGATAAATTTGCACAGTTTCCCGGGTGTATGCGGGCTCTGACCACAATTTAGTTGTTAAAGAGGGTAAGGCAAATGATTACTTAGGGGATGATCAGTTTCGGTTTAGGAAGGGGAGAGGTACGAGTGATCCCATTGAGACACTGAGATTACTAATCTGGAGGAATATCGTAGATTTCGAAAAAGCGTTTGATATTGTGAATTGGGGAAAACTAATGCGTGTAAGGGACAGGACACTGATCCGAAACCTGTACATTTCTCAGACTGCTCAGGTTCGAGAGGGGAACGGAGGGTCCGGATGGACAGTGTTAGGAAGAGTTGTAAGGCAGGTTTGATCATTAACATCAGTGCTGGTCAACGTTTATGTGAAGGAAATGATTGATGAGGCATTAGAAGAAGTGGAGGTAGGAATGAAATTCCGGGGGGAATTCGTAATATCGGTTAGGTTTGCTGATGACCAAGGATTAGTTGCTCAGTCAGACAAGGAGTTGCGAACATTGCTGAGTGAATTGGAAGTTTAGTGCGATAGATAGGAGATGAGAATCAATATTAATAAAACAAAGGTTATGCGATTTTCTGGAGAAAAAAGGCTAAGCTAAACATTAAAATAGGAGGGGAAAGAATAGAGCAGGTAGAACAGTTTACGTATCTCGCAAGTGTTTTGGTCCAACAAAATCAAAGTATTAGGGACGAAAGGAGGAATCTTGCGCTAGGAAAACAGGCTTTCACAAGGAGGAAGGAGTTGAGGAAGGAGGGGTCGTTGAGTAGGGATGTTAACAAAAGACTCGTAAAAACTCTGATATGGAACGTAGGGGCGGAAGGAGGAAGGGTGAAACTTTTGCGCTCTACAGCAAGATTAAATCACTATCGGGAACTAAGAAGAGAAGATTGGTGCTAGAAGCTAGAGGTAAGGGTAAAAGACGGCTCTAGATTAGGATAAGATAATCGTTCAACCAAAAAGGATCCATGAGAGATTGAAGGAATGTATAGAAAGGAACTGTATAATAAGGAACTTGGGCCAAAAATGTTTGACCTAGAAAGAGAAAATGAAACAGAGGAAAATAGTTTATGACCAGCCATACTCGACGATGAAATAGAATGGTCGTAAAGGGAAATTAAATCAAAGAAGGCCATGAGGGTAGACAATGTTCCTCCGGAAATACTAAAAAGTTCAAGAATATATGGGTGGAAACTATATGGACTGATTCGTAGAAGCTATTAGAAAGGAATTTGACCGGAAGGCTTCGTGGGATCAGTGTTAGTTTCTATTCTGAAAGAGATAAATGCTACATCATGTGAGGATTACAGAACAATAAGTTGGATATCCCAACACAATACAATCAGGACGTATTTGCTTCATTTCTTAGATTACGAAAGACGTTTGAGACAGTGAATTGGGAAAAACCAATGACTAGATTGCAGAAAATATGAATAGTATGAGGGACAGGAGGCTACTCTGCAACCTTTACACGTCTCAGACTGCTCATGTGCGAATGGGAAACTGAGAGTCCGGATGGGTAGAGTTAGGAAGACATGTAAGGCAGGGTTATCGATTATCACCGGTGCTATTCAATACGTATATTGTGGAGGAAATGATTAAGGAGACATGGGAAGAACTGGGGGTAGGAATGAATGTCGGAGTGAAATTTTTAAAATTAGTTTGGAATGCTCATGACCGAGCAGCAAGTGGAGCAGGTAGAACAGTTTACATAATTCGGAAGTGTTCTGGGGCAACACGGTCAAAGTAGCAGGGGCGTAAGGAGAGGAGATGCGCAAGGCAAAAAGCCTTTCACAAGAAGGAAGGAGGAGGGAGTTGATGACGGCAACGTTGGGTAAGGATGTTAAGAAAAGACTCATAAAGACTTTTATATGAAGCATAGCTATGTAGGGCGCGGAAACGTGGTTGCTGAAGTAGGAGGATAGACGTAGATTGGAGGCTTTTGAAATGCGGGTGTGGAGAGGAATAGGAAAGGCGAAATGGAGAATGTTAGACAAGCGAGGAAAGGGTAGGAACAGGATAGGGATGCTGGGTGGGATGAAGGGAGGAAAGAAGTACACAGAGATGAAGAGATACCCTATGTAGAGTAAGTTGCTAGTTGGGTTTTTTTTGGAGTTACAAAATATTTATATTGATCGTTGTGTCCATCGAAAAACCTTCCTTAACATACCTAATAATAAAAACATACGCTTTTATATCTATGTTTCTTTCCTCATTATGATATCGTTAAACACTCCCCGATACTCGCTCACCAAATATAGCAATTCCTCATTAATTTTGCTTTCTTACCACTTCACTTTCCTTATCCTTCAACACACCTCAATTCGAAAGGCCTGCAATATGCGTCAATTATAATGCTTCAGTGACCACGTTTCCGCGCCGTATATTACAACACTTTAAATCAAAGTTTTTACTTATCTTTTCTTAGCATTCTTGTTCACCGCCCCTGGCATCAATTTCCTCCTCATTGTGAAACATTTTCCCCAGGGCATTTTCTCTCATTTTATCCCTACTATTTTTTTTCTTTACTCCTTCTTCTTTTCCTATAAACAGTTCTTTTAGTGTCTTTTGCGGCTTTTCATATAATTTCTTACATTTCCATATTTCCTTGCCAGTACCCAGCTCTTTTCCCTCATTAATGGGTTTCTCTAGAGCCTACTGATACTCCATCTTGTCAACCCTTTAAATGCTTCTACAATTCATTTTTTGACCTATATCTCCTGCCTGATCTTTTTAAATCGGACGCTGCATTTCATGACCACTAAAATGTGATGAGAGTCCATATCCATTCCCTTACAACTGTTCCTATTAGTCACACTGCTCCTAAACTTGTGTCCAACCAATATCTAATAAAACTGATATATTTCTGAGCCACCTGAAATTTTACATGTGTATCTACCTCTTTTGTGGTGTCTAAACCAAGTGCTGCTGATGACTAACCGCTCTCTCCTGAAAGTTTCAGTTTCTTTCTCCCCGTGATGATTCCTCGTACCTAAACCGTAGTACCTCATCTCATTTCATCTCTATCTTTGCCAGCCTTCATATTGAATTTCACCATGACTATAAAATATTTCCGTTGAGAGATACCAGCGATTATATTCTTTAAAAGATCTTGTCCTTCCCTATGCCATGCCCTATGTCCTTCTATAACTTCGCCTACCGTCACTCTAAAATCCAAAAATACTATTAAATCTTGCCCTGAATGGAAATACGTATTAATGATGCCTAACTGATCGTTTACATTATTGAATTCTTCCTCCGTATGATTTATTAGTGACATGTGTAACTAAAAAATGACCAAGTTTTTCTATTCTGCTTTTACCTCTCCTAGTAATGTTGTACCAGTTGCTTACTCTATGTCGACTACACTTCAACCTTCTTCCTTGTTCATTCTTGTGGCAACTGAGTATAATTTTAAAACTGTAAGCTCTTGTCCCCTCCTCCGTATATTTTTCTATATCTTTCACTCCAGTAATCCCCGCAATCCTTCCATCTCACCTCAAATAGACCTAAAAAATCTGTATTTCCTCTTCTAATCTCTCACATTATATTCTCTATTTTTCTTGTCCTCAATATTATCCAAATATTCCATGTTCCTATCATAACTAATTTGGCCTACTTCTTCTGCTAACTCTCTTCTGATGCCGCTGGTTCTCCTTCGCAAGGTTTTCGTTAGACGGCGACCGCGGAAGTCAAACCTCTCCCGCTACTTTTCTTTTTATTCTAGCTGTTTATAACAAAGTTCTACCGTAACCATACTTTTTGAGACAAGGGTTAAAACATTTTACCTAACGCTACTGATATATTTCATAAACCTTAAAATATATTAGTCTTTTTACATTTATTTTCACGGAATCTACACACGTATGCTTGCCTTGTCTTAGACTTAAATGTTATTACATATGCTTTCAATAATAACTTATTACAATTTTCCCCAATCATCTAGACTCTTTCAAATTTTCAAGGGATGCATTAACAAATCAATAATAATGTTTAAAACGATTAGAGCTCAAAATTTCGTAAAAAACTCCAAATTTGGCATTGCTGAGGTAAATGGCGATTTTGAAAATCACCAAGCAAATCGAATGTTCACAAGGGATGGTATAGCGATTTCTCTTGATAAGATGAGAAATTATGACTATGTCCTCATTTGATCATCCGCCAATAATAATTTCATATTAACTAAACTTCTTTTGTTTGATAGCCTTGATGGGTCAGCGGTTCTATCTAAGTGGTGTTGTAGCCCAAGAGCATATATTAAAGTTGTACACTATAATCAGAGGAAGAAGCTCAGAGATCAGTCCTCAATTAACTCCTTTTTTAGTATTCAGAAACGAAAATCATGTCATAAGGAATTTCAACCATCACTTAAATGGTGATGCCCTTCAAATAATTCGGTTTGTAGTTATCGGCAGTATCATTTCGAATAAAATAGTTATTAAGTATATGAAGAGCAAACATCCGAAAAAAGATCATTGCTGAAATAGGAAGATAAACAATTCAATGATTTAAGAATGTAAACATTGTTTATCTAGGCCGTAATACGAACCGTGATCCCTCGATGTCCGAACCAGTGCTTAGACAGTTAAACTACCGAGGCGTGCTATTAAACTCGGTAATTTTTGGAGCTTTGGAAACGAACAAGATGTGGTGATGAAATGCCCTGCATACAATTTCACAGGTATTTGTAGTCGTGCGCGAAGCTCCACAGTTGATGAGGTTAGAGTAAATTTTAAAAACAATGATGTATCAAATCTGACAAATTCCAAGACATTGCTGCTAAAGTGAATGATTTTCACGTTCTACGAGTAATGGTGTCATTGTAAAGCAAACTTAGCTGACTTAGATGATTCCGTTTCAAGTTACAGTTACAGCATATCCAGCAATTTCTTGCAACTAGGAATGTTTAACCTATCCTTTGAAGAAAAGTATCAAACTGATGAAGACACAAGTTTTGGTCGTTCTATTAATTTTGCACCAAAAACTCAATTTAAACGTTAATGATAAGGAGCATTGAAGTAAAAATGAAATTAGTATGGAAATAAAACAGTAATAAATCTGAAAATCTAAATGAATTTACTGCGTCAATGCAGTGTGAAAATATCTCAAAAAAATGCTGCTGATTTCAACATGTTTTTTTAAATAATAACAAAACCTTTTCTGCTGTTCCTGGATGCACATTATCTCGAGATAATAGGTTATATATGCAAATAGTTTACGCTAACGCTATTTTATTTCTAAAAATTTGCATCCAACTTCAATAGTGTTTATAAATATTAAAATATATATATAAGATAAGGAAATATTTTTACGTTTGTGATCTGCTCAAAACCGCCTTCCCCACCTTTCCTGTGTTGGTCTTTTATGTGTTTTCCTATCCCCTTTCCTTATATGTCTATTTCTGTGTGCGAAAATAATATTTGTACGCCGTATGGCGGGATTTTCAAGTTTGGATATATATATATATAT
Source organism: Hetaerina titia (assembly GCA_037158775.1). NCBI lineage: Eukaryota > Metazoa > Arthropoda > Insecta > Odonata > Calopterygidae > Hetaerina > Hetaerina titia. Next base: position 69,939,361 of record CM073779.1, read on the forward strand.
ATATATATATATATATATATATTCAAACTTGAAAATCCCGCCATACGGCGCACAAATATTCATTCAAACAGAAATAGGTATAAGGAAAGGGGATAGGAAAACACATAAAAGGCGAACACAGCACATGTGGGGAAGGCGGTTTTTGAGCAGATCACGAAAGTAAAAATACTTCCTTATCCGTTAAAGTTGAGTAATATACTAAACACAACAAGAAATGTACTTTAAATCACGATCTATTTGATTGTTGAATCTTTCACATGTTAAGTAATAGCAAATATAAAGAAATAAGTAATTACCCAACCTATAAGACGATGGTTTCAATATCTTTTAACATGACATTTAAGAAAGTTTCAAAGTTTTGAAGAAAAAAATAATGCGGTAATATGCGCCTAACCAATTCTAATATATGTTCACTATTAAAGTGGGTGAAATAACAGAATTTCATAGAAAAATTAATTACTGATCTAAAATCTACCAAAAATAAAAAACGAGAATTATATATGGAGGGGACAAAAATGCGACCAGGAATCACCAATGCATAGATTCTAGGAATTTCTGCAGCTTTATTACCGATTTGAATGTTGTGTTTATAATCACAGGAGGTTGTATATTAGGAATTTAGAGCTCGTACACAACATTATAAGCGTTCATGTATCATCGTTGCCGTAGCCAGCGGCGTCGAACCGTCTGCGTGATAACGCCTGATCGCATCGAAAGAGGAAACTTGGCCAAGAAGTATATATAGTATATGCATGGAACACAATAGTAGTCGTGAGAATTAAAATGTGTCTTGGTCTACGTAGCTAGTTTTAAGATATTGCGTACATCTTTTAAGTCTAATTGTTTTTTATTAATAATATCCTTTAAATGGTCATCGAAAATTTTTGTTATTCTTTACAGGCATCCAAATATAGCCATTTTACGGCATTGCATATGGAATGCCTCTGCGCATAGCAGACATCTTTGAGCTGTGAGGATTCGTCATAGGAGATGGTTTAAAGAACGTTGGGGAGAGCGCTGGAAGTCAGAGCTGCCAAATTGCTCGCTTTAACACCGAAGAAAGCTCACTGTTATAACGATATTTTCTTGGGGTTTGCAACGAAAAATTTCAATTGTTTTACATTGTAAATAACATAAATGAATGGCCTTCCTACTCATATGTTTCATTTACTATATGTTCATTTCATTCATTCAAGAATGTCCTATGTTTTAGTTAACTTAAATTGTTTCTAATGCGATTAACATGGATAATGCTAAAGTGCCGGCTTTTCAAGTAGCATGTGCTTTTTAGATATGTCGTTACATGGAAGAAAGTTTCGCTACAGAATATATCGTTTAACACCCTGCATAGACACACTAGAAATCCGCTATCTTGCAAATGTCTCTTGCCATTGATAATGTAAGGAGCTAGGTGTTGATATTTCTTTCTTTGCTCTGGTATGCACATAATATAATGTTGTGAATCATTTCTGCGGTTAATGCGGAAAATATAAGATTATTCATAGTAATATTCAATACTGAAAAAATTGCATTAGGCTTCGATTGAGAGCATAGCTACCAGATCCAATGGTTGTAATGCCTCCTATAAAATGGGAACATAGACTAATGCTTGTGCATATTCACCATCCAATTACACCTGAATTCAGCGATTGATTTATGTTTTTATTTTTTGACAAGTCTAAGGTAAGAACTCTTCATCCATTCGGACAAAGTTCAGCGCCACATACTAAATTCTCTTAGCTGGGTCTATAATTTTTATAAAATTCCTCCCCTCCCCTTCCTTCCACGTCTCCTCTTGGTTCCTTCCTCTTTTAGTTCCCATCTCGCAACACTTGCGCCCTCACTCCGTCCCAATGATAGCTGGTGGCCCGCCATTGTGTCTCACCGGGTGAGGGGACCTAATTTACAAAGTGGGACGCCACTGGAGGGGTAGAGACCTTGAGAAGGGTCGCTAGAATTTAGCAAGCGGGAAGGGTGGGGGAGGGGGTCGGTTCCAGCGGGGGATAGGACGGCGGCGATATGAGAACCCATGAGTGTGGTGCCCGTGTCCTGCAGCGGCGGGCCTCTAAGGCCTCGCCCCTTCCAGCCGCGTGAGGGAAGGGCGACGAGTGTAAGCAAGTGGGGCGGGGAGGGGGAGGCGGAAAGTGGAATCTGCGTGGAGGGGATGGGGAGATAATCGTAAATTGATGGAGCGATGTCGTGTAAGCTGAAACGCTGAGTAGGAGACTTTTTGACTCGATCGTTCTGCTGCCACGAACTTTCCCTCTAGCAGTAGAGGTTATTAGACAGAAGAGTAGATAGAAATCAAGCGTCAATTATAGCCCTTTTATGAAAGTTGACAAACGGTCCACAGTTACCTGTTCCAACCGAAGAACTTAGAATTCACTCTGTAAAGTACCCGAAGTAAAGGTCGGTACACATATGAAAGTTCATTACCCTCGGAGTTGGAAGCTAGTACACAAGACACCACAGGAAACCGATATCCGCTCCAATTTTATTTACAGCCCTGTAGGCCCCCCCTTGTTTGGCAGGACATAATTACACATGACACCATGACACCTTTGACCTTATGACGATAATCTAATTGATAGTTGTGGGGAAGAATTTGAGAGAAGAGCTATGTAATCCTTCAGAAATGATCAATTGTCTAGTCTACCAAAAATATTTTAGCAGATAGTCATCATGTTATTCAAAGTACAGGTGGAGATATCATAATCGGATCTGAAAACATAGTTGTATGCTAATGTCTCCGACGATAAACATTTTCCAAATTCCTCATTTAATTTTAGAAACAAAAGAGTAAATATAAGCTGGAGTGATACCTTAATTAGATTTACGAATTCCTGCGTCAGCCGGGCTGAGGTAATTTAAGGTAACGGTTGAAAAGCTTTTGGTGCTCCATAAAAAATCCTGAACTCAAAAAAATCTATGCATGCGTGTTTTGCAGACTGCCGGATGACAACGATATTTCAGTGCTTGAAATAGATCAGCAAATCAAGTTTCTTACCCCAAAACAACGATGGCGATATTGTAATGGGTGGAGATTTCAATGCCCCATTTATTCATTGTAGGACATATAGACTTAAAATGGGGATAAAGACAAATATGCCTGCAAATCGCCATTATATTCAATTACGTTCAACTTAATGCTACAATTTGTCACTTTACCAGCCAGGGACGAGATTATTCTTTATTCATTGTCCACAGACATGCCGAAATAGTTTTAACTTTAGAAACTATTGAAGGAATTAGTTAAAACATAGCACAGAAAACGCTAAGTTTACTTCAAAATAAATAGGTAATCCGAAAGAGAAATTTACCTATCCAAAAAGAGGAAAAATATGGCTTTAAGTCCGTGATCCAGAGTCAATTTGCTAATTAAAGAAAAGTAAACACCGAAACACAAAGAATAGCGGAATCAATTCCTTGAAATAACAAGCTCAGCAATTAACGTGTCCATTCCAATTGAATTTATAAAACATCACAAGAAACCTAAGTGGTACAACGCGGATGTAAAAAATCATTACGACGTCAAAGGATGCGTCATGCTCCGATGAAATATAAAAGAAATGATATCTCTAGAAATAACAAAAGGAGATTACGTAAGATCAAACAATATCTAGAAAAAATTGAAAGATTTTCGGGAATCGTATACCGAATTCAAACGGAAATGATTAGCAGAAAATTTGGAAGAGGTTCAAAAAGTATTTTGGTCGTTAGTCAGAGGTTCAAGGAATTAAGGCTACAGTTATTTACTAAAAAACGATAATGCAAAAGAGAAACCGGCAGTTTAGAGGTGTCCAATTTATTAAATATCTTCTTTCAAAATGTCTTCACTAATGTCTCACCTAATGCCAAAGGGTAACTCCTCAAATCGTACCCGCCAACCGATTCCCGAAATTGAAATTTCATATAATGGAATAGCTCGTTTCCAAAAAAAATATCTCACTGTATTTTTTGGTCCCTACCATCTACGGAATGTTTCCCATGGACGAAAATGGTCGGGAAACCAGTAGCGGTAATTGATGCATGTTTCCTTCGATGTACACAACCTCTTCACCAACGTGCGTCCAGAAAACTTCTAGACAACGTCTAGAAACCTCTAGAAATGCCACCCATGGAAACTGTGAACCTCCCCAGGGGCATCCTCCTTAGGATATCCATCCCAATGCCAGTTATTAGTAAACTATGCTTATAACTAAAGACGTATGTATCTCAAAATTGATTTATTTTTAATGGTACATATTTCCAACAACTCAAAGGGCTGGCCCTTGCCCCTAATCCTGTTTTTATCTCGCTCTATATATACAGGGTTCGTCCGGAAAATAAGTTTATGATGCTCATTGTCTTTTTTGACAAAAGGGGAGTCGTCCACTACGAATTTGTACCTGAACGACAAACTGTAAATACTGCATTTTACGTGCAATTGCTCGACAAGGCTTCAAAAACGAGTCGCCCGGGTCCGGCCAGCGATCAACCGTATGACTGACAACCTGTGCGACAATGCGCCGTCTCACACCGCGTTTGTCGTGTCGGACTTCTTGGCCAAGCACGGCGTGGCAACGCTGCCGCAACCGTCCTACAGCCCGGACTTGGCACCACCGGACTGCTTTCTGTTCCCGAAGATAAAGGGGAGTTTGAAAGGAACGCGATACGGGACTTTGGACGCCGTCAAAGAGGCCGTGACGACGTGTTTTCGAGAGGTTCCCGATGATGCCTTCGCGATAGCGTTCCAGGAATGGGAACGCCGCTGGAACAAGTGTATCGACTCACAAGGGTCCTATTTTGAGGAATATTAGCCTAAGATATGTAAAAGTGTAATACAATTTTTTTCCTGAGCTCATTACACTTAATTTCCGGACAAACCCCGTAAATATTTTCAAATCCTGCTTTACGTATGTACGTGCTTCATCATGACAACGTGCCGTGCCATGACGTGCTCGTCGTCAGACAGCTCCTGGCCAAATACGGCGTTGCCACGTTGCCGCACCCGCCCTATTCTCCCGATCTGGCACCACCGGACTTCTTCCTCTTCCCCCTGATGAAAAGACAGTTCAAGGGACGACGTTTTGACTCGATAAAAGCCGTTCAAGAGGCTTCGACGAGGGCCATCAACGGCATCCCCAAAGAAAATTTCAGCGGGCTTACGGAGAATGGGAGCAACATTACACTAAGTGTGTAGCAGCTCAAAGAGCATACTTTGAAGATTATTAAGTCGATGTAAGTATATCGTCAATAAAATTCTTGTAAAAAAATCAGTCCTACCAGTTTTGGGTGCCGCCCTATATACATATATATATATATATATATATATATATATATATATATATATATATATATATATATATTATATATATATATATATATATATGTGTGTGTGTGTGTGTGTGTGTGTGTGTGTGTGTGATGTATACCAATGTACAATTATAGCTATAATTTTGTGCATCGAATATGCAGCCTTACATACCAAAAGTAAAAAAATTAGCCCATGGCTGATTTACAGACGACAATTTAAAAATATTGAGACTTTTTAAGATGAACGACTAATACAGTAAAAAATGAATAGAATAAAGATCTACGAAGAAGGTTCAAGGGTCTAGATGTGCAGGTAATGTTGGAAAATTGCTTATGCTTACAGAATACATATTAGGCAGTCAAGATGGTTTTTTAGAAGACCTAATATATGGAATACATTAGTGCATCGTGCAGTGTAAGAGAATTCATATAATGTTCCATTAATAAGGATTTGTTTTCGACTAGTTTTACGCTAATACATCAATGCATAGTTTTCAAGTGAAACTCTCACGTCACAAAATCCTATATATATATATATATATATATATATATATATATATATATATATATATATATATATATATATATATATATATATATGTATGTATTAAACATAGAAGGTTAGGAGCCCAGGGTGTCTCCACGTACTGAAAGGGGTTGAGGGATAGACGAGTGGGAAAAACCGAAGCTCTTGATGGTGGGAGAAAAGATTTGTAAAATGGGGATTGGAGAATTAAGCCTTTCAAAGAAGAAAAGACAGACATGGAGTACGGAGACTACAGTTGGTTGCGATGAGCCGGTCTTTACCTTTTATCTACATTCCTTATGGCGTCCATCGTCCATCTCTGTGTAAAATGGCATAGGTTTTTTCTATCTTCTATCTAACGGTACAAAATTTGTAATGGAACTACTGCAGTCCCAATCCCTACCTGAATAACCATTGTATTACAAAATAATTTATCCTCCAGTAATATCCGTGGTGATGGGTATTAAGATTTAAGATCCCATAAACTATATCGTTTAAGCGCCCATATGGCAGCAAAAATTATTCTCCGGAAAACATTTATCTTGTTTTTGAAAGTGGTTTAGGAGCATTGTTCACAGTATTCCTATCTGCATACGTCATTTTCTTGTAATAGTACCCGATATCTGATACGCAAGTTTTACTCACACCTCGACTGTATAACCGGATAAAAATGAATTTAAATGGGCAAGGAGGACATCACCTCTTTATGTTCTGTTAAGATGCTTAATTTATTTCCTTCCATTGTCCTACATCGAATGGCATAATGACAGGTTGACAAAATTGGTAGCTACAGTACTTATTTGGTTTGAGATTGAATATTTTAACATTTTGAAAATCAAACTATATTCACGAAATTAGGAATGTTTCATGTTTTTTTCCTGTCAGCAAACTGCTAATATACGGTAAACAAATAATGGCTTTGTTTTTCCCTGGCAGTCCTTCATCGTCAAACAACGGAACTGGATGTATGCCTGTCTTTTAACTGCGTTAGGCTTGCCGTATTCTATACAGGATTGTTTTCGTCTATTATTCCTGTCAGGTTTGCGGTATACAGGTATGCCTGTATGCCCACCGGGTACGGTACAATTTATTATACCTGGATTAAACTTTTCGTGGAACTGTTAATGAAATATCTTATTGTTTCAACGTTTAACGCATAGTGGGAGCTGATGAACCAGTAGATTATCTCTGAAGATGACCATTTGAAAGGTTAAGTATTTACGGGCCATTTGTTTTGAAGTCCGATGAAAATATGCAACAAATTTGCCAATTAAAACAATCAAGCGGGTGCCCAAACGGCGGTTTACCTTTGAGAAAACCGCGGGGCGTAGATGTGATTTCAAAAAGTGTCAACCCCACCATCTTTTTCTCTTTAGAAGAAGAGTCTTAAAATTTTCTAGCCATTATTCGGTAAGCACTAAGGCTTTAGTAATGCGAACGGGACCAAGAGCCATTCATAATTCTACAAATGTTATAATTACGTCATGGTTAGGGCTTACATTTCCCAAAGATTAACTTCCTCCCACTCCATTTCTGTTTTCTGTAAACAGGATGCTCCCGTATCGTCTTTCCTTTGTCATTGAAATCACGCAACGATATTTGTTTTTTTTCCGACTCCCTGCAATGTAAGATTGGTAATGGCTACGTTTGACCTTATGGTGTTCAAGTCAGAGGAACGAGTTAAATACAGGGATTTGAATGGGTGGCTCATCCACTGGCTTTCCTCCCCGAGGGTTCGGTTGTAAATCCCACTATTGACCAGTTTTTTCATTGATGTTACCCTCCCTAAATAAGTCGTTATGTGGCGTACATTTAAATGAGTACGCCGACCATGGGACGAGACGCTAAATTGTGTAACTCTTCCGAGAAACTGAGAGGGGATGCCTCAACAGTAAATATTAACGGTTCTATCCCATTTTATGCATTTCAATGCAGTAATTTCAGAGTGTAAAAATCATATCCCTTAACTGGAATTCGAATCTCATCTATCTAATCGAATCAGGTAAATGATATTTACACTCTGAGATTGTTGCATTGAAATTCATTTAGCGGGTTACTCCGTTAAAAGTTACTGTTGCGGTATCTCCCGAAGTTTCTTGGAATTTGTCAAAGGTAAAACACCATAGTGTTTAAAGTTGGCTTTAACCTCGTGGACTATGGCGCGACTACGAATGGATGTGACATTGTATGTACAGCATTTCGTCACAAAATATCGATCCTTTAAAGTCCCTAAAATTTCAGAATTCGAGAGGACGCCTCGATAGCTAAACTAGCGAAAGAACTCGGCCGGGCATCGAGGGATTCGGGTTCAAATCCCGGTCAAGGTGAATGGTTTTACACTCTAAATATTTAGTGCAACTCTTGATGAAGCTCATAAAGACCGGTGTCTTCTTTCCCTTTTTCAAATCCTTTAAATATCCTAACACTACTAGATTTTACCATTTTACCATTCTACCATTTTATATACCACTACCCATTCTGGCGCAATCAACCTCTGCTCATGGCAGATCCCCCTATTAACCTCTTCTACTGGGGTTTATTTATACCCTTCGCGAAAATATTCTCTTTTGGCTTTCCATTTCATTCCAATCGGGTTACTACTATTTAATGCACAACTCAAGAATCTACCCCCCTTCCGTTCTCATGTTGACGCTTCCCTAGGGAGTATGGTAGGTGTCCGCAGCCCTAGCCAAATTCAGAAGACGGCTTAAATAAGTCAATGCCTAGAAACTCCAAGGCTGCTCTTCGGATGTTAAAGATGTTAGTTCTTTTGGGGAACGATGTTTATCTCTCTTTGGAAGGGCCTTAACCTCAAGTAAATAATGGTCATACGCAGTGATCGAACAAATGACCTTACAAATAAATAAACTAAAATAAATACAATAAATAAATAAATACAATAAAATAAACGACAAATAACTCTCTTGTGTATATCCTCATTCGGTATCCACGATTAATCTTACGCATGCAGATCACTCAATAAATAACCTTTGAATTATTTCACAAAAAAACGTAGTAGACTACTAACTGTTAACGCCATCTATACGTCAAATCCGGGAGCATAACAATTTTATTTATAATTTTAATTTATAATTTAGCATTTATTTTTGTAGTCCGTTACACAGAGAGCACTGGTGAACCGATGTAACACACACCTTTCTCAACCCCATTTCTTCTGTCACAAATCGATGCACATCACTTTAAGAGATTCCATGTTCATCCAAAAAGGTGCAAAATGTTAATTCGTTATCCATGACCAACACACCCTTCAATCTTGCAAGATTTTCGTCACTTTTCGTTTAGTTAAAATGGATATTGATAAATTTGGCCATTGAAATTCAATCTACCTATCCGGAAGTAAGTAGGGCCATTGGAAATATAAAATAA
>CM073779.1:69948668-70129355 GCA_037158775.1 Hetaerina titia
CTCCAGTACTTCCATATTTTCTTTCCTTTCGGTCCATTTCACCTTCTCCATTCTTCTGCACACCCACATTTCAAAAGCCTCCAATCTACGTCTATCCTCCTGCTTCAGTGACCACGTTTCCGCGCCGTACATAGCTACGCTCCATATCAGAGTTATTACGAGTCTTTTCTTAACATCCCTACTCAACGACCCCGTCATCAACACCCTCCTCCTTGTGAAAGCCTGTTTGCCTTGCCCAATATTCCTCCTTTCGTCCCTACTACTTTGACTTTGTTGGACCAAAACACTTCCGAGATACGTAAACTGTTCTAACTGCTTTATTTTTTCCCCTACTATTTTAATGTTTAGCTTAGCCTTTTTCTTTCTGGAAAACCGCATATCCTTTTTTAATTAATATTGATTCTCATCTCCTATCTATCGCACCGAACCTCCAATTCACTCACAAGGCTTGCAAACCCTTGGCTGACTGAGCTTGGTCTGAGAATGCTTGGTCATCAGCAAACCTAACCGATTTTACGAATTCCCCCCGGAATTTCATTCCTACCTACACTTCTTCCAATGCCTCTTTAATCATTTCCTCCACATAAACGTTGACCAGCACCGGTGTTAATGAGCAAAGCTTCCTTAAAACTCTTCCTAACACTGCCTATCCGGACTCTCCGTTCCCCACTCGCACCTGAGCAGTCTGAGATATGTACAGGTGGCGGATCAGTCTCCAGTCCCTCCAATTAATTCCTATTTTATGCAATACACACGTTAATTTTTTCCAATTTACTCTATCAAACGCTTTTTCGAAATCTACAAAACAGGCAAAAACGTCTTGCATGTATTCTATATTCCTCTCGAGTAATGATGTCATTACTGCAATGGCATCACCTCTTCCTTTCGTACACCCAAACTGATCATCCCCTAAGGAATCATTTGCCTTACTCTCTATCCTTTTGTTGATGACCCTGAGAATAACTTTAGCTGCGTGGGATATCAAACTTATTGTTCTGTAATCCTCACATGATGTAGCCTTTACCTTTTTCGGAATAGGAACTAACACTGATCTCACAAAATCTTCCGGCAAGATTCCTTCCCCACAGATACTACGAATGAGTCCATAAAGGGACTCTTTCCCACATTTAACTAAATATTTCAACAGTTCTACAGGAATGTTATCCACCCCCACGGCCTTATTTGCTTTCATCTCCTTTAATGCTCTTTCTATTTCATCGTCGAGTATTCCTGGACCTATGTTATCTTCTTCTACGTCATGTTCCTTTTCTATGTCTAACCTTGTCGGCCTAAGTTCTTTACCAAAGAGTGTTTCTATATATTCCTTCCATCTCTCTTGGATTTTTCCTGGTTTAACTATTATCTCACCCCAATTATCTTTTACTGTTAGCACAGATCTTGTCTTCTTACTTTCCGACAATAACTTAATCTTGCTGTATAGAGCACCAATTTCACCCTTCTTCTGTAAAATTTCCATATCCTCGCATTGCGTTTTCAACCATTCTTGTTTTGTTTTATTTGTGGCCCTTCTCAAATGTATTGTTTAACTCTTTGTACTTAATTTTTCCAAACTCTGTGCTTACATTCTTCCATCTTCTTCTCTCATCCATATTTATTCATTGCTATATATTTCCAAAGTCATAGGAAATAGCTTTATGGTTAACGATAACTCCCAACTATGACAAACGACATTCCAATCTCCATGGTTCAGGTGTTCTACCAATCGAGATTACTAATTAAACTAAAATAACTGCTCTTTACATGCATGAGTAATAGTAAGTAGTTACAGAGATTAAACTACGATCAAATGTGGAATAATATTATACATTTTATTTTAACTGGAAGCGTGGTGATAAAGAACTGTCCCAAAGCACTCACACAGGGGAATGAAGGTGGAAGGTGGGTGAAAATGGGTGGAAAGGGTAGGTGGAAAAAAATGTCTTAAGACCTGTCAAAATATATGAAGGTCAACTTAAATTCATAAAGTTAATTTCGTTTTTCAATTACCATGCACAAATTAATTAGTCAGCCAACTGATTACAATAAAAATTGAGCTCAATAAAATTGCCTGCGTACAGTTTAGAACAATAAAATAGTAAATTTCGAATTTTGAATAGATAGAACGTCCACAAGTTTTAGACATTTAAAATGGCATATCTATCTACTAAAAGATATCATAAAAATGTCCATTTATTGCCTTATAATGGAATTAAATGATCATAAATTGGATGGTATGACAATGTTAAGGATGTGCTTTAGCTGTAAACTTAAGTATTGCTAAGGTTTCCTTCTCCTGAATATTTTTTCGGGCTTTAGAAAGTGGTTTAGAAGCATTGTTCACGTTAACCATTTTCTATGGTACTTTTTTTGTAATAATTTCCCGATTACAGACGCATTTGCTCATAACACAACGGTGTAGTAGGATCAAAAGTAATTAAAACGGGCAAAGAGAATATCACTTCCTTATGTTTTTTAAAGACTCTACATTAACTTCTACTAATGGTCCTTCATCAAATGGTAATGCTAAGTTGTAAAAATTAGTGAATCCACAAATTTACTTATTTTGGTTTTCACGTGAGATTGAACATTTAAAAATTTTATGTATCGGACTGGATTCAGGTAAATAAGAAGTACGGCCCTATTTTGCATCAATTTTGAAGTTTCTGTAGACTTAATAATTAAAATAAAAACTGACCGCGGTGGCGGCAGGGTAACGTTCTCGTCTGTCAATCCACAGGTCGCTGGTTCGATTCCCGCCTAGTGGGTTTTTCCTTCAGCTAGGGCTTGGGTGTATGTAATTGTCAAATTTTTTATCAACGTTTAGAGTCCGTTGTAAAGGTTAAATTACTGCTTTCGGACTATGAAAAATAAATAAATAGCTACAACAAGTCTTTCCAGCTTAACGTTCGAGTTTGAATCACCAACAACCTCACTGGGAAAATTTTATATGCTCCCGAATACCAATTGAAACAAATTTTAAACATAAAATCATTGTAACCTACCGAAGCGGAGCGGAGTTAGGCTTTTTGTAATCTATACGGGATCGTACATATTTTTTCGTCCAGCTTAGTGTCATGTCCACCGGGCCGGGCAGAGTTGAATATATTTGAATTAAACTTTTCGTGGACCCGTTCATGAATGCTTACTCTCCGAAGGTAAATGGAACTGATTAACCGAAATGTTTTCCCTAAGGGAACCATATGGGCGATTATGTAATTTGATGATGCTCTGCGCTGGCTGAGAGCCGTAGATATTTTTTTGTAGCTCTCGTTTCCTCATAATTGCAGAATCCTCTAAATTCTCTAGATTTTTCCTGATACAGGAATTCCCGCAGTTACTTTGGATTTAATGATCACCGTTTTGTATATTCATTGGAATCCGGTCTTTACCTATTCAGAGAAGGCCTGCTGACTTCGTGACACAGGTAAACCTATGAAATGTTTTTAGCAGGTAAACCCTTTAGGAGAGCAATTGATCTTAGGAATTATTTTTTCTTTCCCTTTAAATACAGTTTTTTTTATTGCACGTTCATAGGGTTTCTTTATTTATTTATGTTTATGTGCTGCAAGAACGTTTAAGTTCCCTATCTTAACATTGGTATATTTACTTTCCACTTTTTAATGAGTAATAAGGAATTCTCCTATTAAAAAAATAACTTGTATAAATAAACAAATATTCACTGATAGAATTATTTCCAATTGATATAATGCAGTTATCTTAACAGGGCCAGTGAAAATAGCCTAATATTTAATGCATGCGTGATATATTCATAATAATAGCCTCGTTTTAGAAGTTCCAAGGCACAGGTATTTCAAAATAGTGTAATTTTTAATGACATTGTTATTGAAAAATTATTAAAGAAAACCTTCCACCGGCTAAAGGAAATTATTATTCAATCTATTTCACAAAATTTTTACTGAAAACTTATCCCAAGGCAAAGGATTTGGCTGTGTTTGAATAGATTACTAATTATGAAATTAACTAGAGTTTTAAGAGATGAATCTAGACTAAAATAATATTTAAGTTCAAATAAATACATCTAAAATGAATTTATTTAAAATAATTAAAATTCTAAATAAATCATCAAACTAGTATTTTCCACATATTTATTTCTTATTAAGTCAGAAAATATTAAAATACATATTGATATAAATATATTATTGAACCATGTTCAAAATACAATTTTTATTACTAAAAATAGGAGCAAGCAAGATCAAGTAGGGTAAAACATATAAACAAAAACTCTTGCATATTAGTGTTATCAATAAATGTGAATTAATCCGTATGCGGACGTATCGTTGTAAAGCAAAATACATTCTTTTCTAGTCAATAGTGTAATCAATAGTTTAGACAATTACTCATTACAGTTTTAATATAAATAGGAAATAATCATTATGCATAAGTTACATAGCATAAGATAACATCAGAAAACAAAGAAAAATTGCAATATTAACAAATAAGTATTGAAAGAATAAAATTAGGTCAGTAGTGAACCTTAAAAAAAGGAAAATGGAAAACTAAAGACGGACACAATATTGAAAATATTTCGACCATTGTGAAATATAATTCATTGAACTAACAGTTTGTTAATATATACTCAAAATGACACTGGTAATAACAAGGAATTTGCAGTGCATATGCTGGTAAGTAAATATAACTCGTAAGGTACAAGTGTACCAGTTAATATTAAACTATGGAATAAACTAATACGAAACACAGCACAGGATGCCGTTTTCTATTAATTGGAGCCCAAATATGTTAGGTAAAAGACTTCCAAAAACAACATTTTTCCTAAGAGACCATACATTTTTTACACTAACTTCCAATATGAACTTGAATACTCAAATACAAATGCAATTGTAATACTTCAGCAAAGCCTAGAACGAAAGAGATAAAGTCCATTAACAGGGCTTTATTGTCAATTGTTACAGATGAAACCGTAGAATATACACTATTCACGGGATATAGGCACTATCCAGATGCCGATCACATGTGATCACACACACAGAGAGACACACAATGAGGAGACACACTATGTCTCCTCATTCTAATTCATATTTAAAAACTTATTTGAACAAATGATGACAAATAATTTTTTTTTAAATTTTGTATTACCTGAAGTCAAATTGTCAAAGGCTAAAATAACAAGAAAGAGACAGAAATTTGGAATAAGAAGGAGGTGTTAATTTCAAGCATCAACTCATTTCCAACTTTCAATAATAGGATACATTGAAAAAATAAAACAAACTTGTTTTGTAGATTTGTTCCTAACACGAATATCATTTGAATTGTTACTTTAATTAGGGATTCTGTAGTCCATCCAGAAATGGCTTGCAGACACTCATTTTATGAATTAGTCAAATTAACTTTACAAAAATTACCTTTTTTAAAACCACTTCAAGGTTAAAATGAACTTCCCAAATAAGTCGTCCCCACTCTAATAATTATTTCTCATTTCTACTCTACTCTAACCCTCTGAAAAATGCAGTTTTCTCTGCGGAGCTATGGTGCTGACTACTTCACGAAGGATTTTTCCATTCATTCGATATCGCCGTTTAGCATGTGAGCTGTCCAGAGAAGAGTTTAGTCTGAATCAGACAAGTCATCGTAATATTCATTAGATTCGGCCACATCTATGTCCATAGCCGTATTTTCAAGGGGAAGAGGTTTATCATTGCTATTGCTAGCTCCGGTACATTCTTCAAAGGTATCCAAAGGACGGGCTTCAACAGTGGCATCAAGTTTGTATCCAAATGTGTCGACCGATCGGTTTGCAGTATTTTCTGAGGCACAAATTCTTTTCGAGGGCGAGGCCAACATTTCTTCACAAGCCATTGTCCTACGCTTACCAATCTTCATGGGCACCTTCCCACTCTCAGTTGGGTGAACATCGTCAGATTGTGGTGTAGGAGCCACCATAGCCACATCTTCGGTATAGCAGCAGGAGGAAATGAAAAATAAGGAAAATAGAACCTTATTAAAAACGAAATCTGTCGCAAATATGGTACATAGTTACACTTAGGTAAAATGTTATTATTTTCTATACTTGTACTTAATACAACTGAGTTAAACTCTTAGTAAATGTGGTAGAAAAATTAGGTACCTCTATATTTTTCAATGAGCCAAACATCTCACTATGAGGAGAAATGTTTTTTATCACTAAATAATGAAATTACTAAGCAACATAAAAATATAACACATATGAACGCATAGTGCATAGATATATTGATATATATACAAGGAAGGTTTCATAATTTTTCGACCAAACTAAGGTACGAGATATTTTTTCTGAATTTTTTGAGGTCAGAAACTTGTCAGACCAACCACGTGTTTAATCTGCGCACTGTGATAAGGCAAAAAAATTTTATCACTCTTCCCTGGACGAACTTTATTTGCAAAACTCCTTTCTTGCGCCATTACCATTCCCTCCCAAATAAACACTCCCCTCTCTGGTGGCCGCTATGTCTTCGTTTAGCAAGTTACCGTCCTGGCGGCTCTCTCCATTCGAATTGTGTTCACACATAACCTGTTCAGAGGTACACATTTCACTTTCCATATTTTCTTCCATCTCATAGCCTTTCGTCTGTGCATGTTTGATTCTCATACTTCATCTGAATGCTCTTGGACGCCATTTCTCACAGTCCTCAATCCAGTGAGGCCAAATGTCACTCTCAGAAAGCAAAGGTTGCTATAAGTTCTAATATATGATTACTGTATTATATATTACGTGTTATCTGGTTTGGTTTTATACTGAATTTCATTTGTCCACGGGAATTATTCAGTGTCATAGAAAAAATTGTTAATGTGTATTTTCACTAAACAGCACTTCCTGAAATGTCGCAAGATTGTCCTTAAATGGTAACATCTTTCAATGAAACACTTTCAGAGTGAAAAATCATTCACCCTGACCGGGATTCAAACCCGGATCCCTTGATGAGCGGCCAAGTACTTTAATCGCATCAACTACCGAGCGGTCCTCTTGAACTCCGAAAGGTAGAAGGCTCCAATAACGTTTTTTTAGTGACCAGTTGACTATTAACACGGGGAGGAAAGGATTGACAGCGAGAAGACGTCAGTACCAAAGCACTGCTCGATATAGAGTGAGTAATAAATTTAACTAGGGAAAGAAGTAGAGGGTAGCTGAGGCAATTTGGGGGAGGCGGAGGAGATTAAGGATGGGTATTGAAAAGAAATTTATTTTAAATTGTCACAATCCTCCCTGCCCTTGAAAACGTTGAGGACTGCTTGAGCACGAAACAAATAACCACAGAGAGTTAAATATTGCATAACGCTCGATAAAAAACATAAAAACCTTGCTTTTACCTTGTGTTTGCTTGTATCATATGCCAATAAATTGAAAATATGCAGTCTCCACACAAAGTTTTGTAACTTTGTATGGAGACTACATATTTCCAATTCAGTGATACATAATAGAAGAAAACACAAAGGGATGCAAGATTTTGATTTGAAGAGACTCACATTTAACGATCTTTTCTTGCAATCTTATTAGAAACAAAAATAAAGCCGTCAGTGTAAATTTTTCGTGGACTGTATTGCATCAAGTGGTAATGAATAAGAAGTTACAGATCAAAGCTTAAGTTATAATTTTGTTTCATTGGCTAGCTGTGGGCCGTATTCTTTTGATTTAGGAATGTGAGAGGACATGCGAGAGCTGAGTAATCAGGGAAAGACTAGGTCCATTATTGCACATCATTAAAATGAGCTTTTGTGCAAACCGTGCAGAAACCGCAGCAATATGTAATCGGTGATCTAACAACTTCGACCTCTGCAAGGAAAAACAACCATACTCCTAAATTTAACATGATTGCGAAAACTTTTGGGTATACCTCCCACTAGAAGTACCTCGCTGACTATGAATGTTGTATTCTACCGATAAAAATATTAACTTAAGAAATTATGTATTTAGAAAAAATGGAATTTCTGGCGATCATAGTTTAAAGTACTTAAGGCTAATTCAAAACACTACTTTATTGAAGCAAGCTGCCAAACTATCTAATTCTAGTCTGGACTTATTGTTAAACAACCATCGCGATTTCCGAAGAAGAGAAGATAGTTAAGACACAACCTGTGCATTTTGTTAATGATACACTAACGTCGGATAATAGCATGTTTCAGAGGACGCGATTTTTATAGATGTTAAAAAGATGTTCTGCTAAGGAAACTACTTAATAAGCTAGAAGCACTAGATATAGATAAAAATATCAGGACATCTACTAAAAACTCTTTGAAGAGTGAGGCCCAAAGAATAGTCATAGGTAGTGTTAGCTCTAATGTAATTATCAGCAGCACCAAAATAGAAAATATGGACTCGATTTAATAATTCTCAAATAAAAAGAGATGTTTCAGGCGTGATATGGTCGAATATCATGATTAATGGAAAATTTCCAATTTTAATTAATAATAATTCTCACTCACTCACGACTCTCCTGGGTGAAACATACACGGATATGCGTGAACAAGCTAACAAAAAATTCGAGTTTCATAAAAACGTAATTGAAAATTTGACGGAAAAGCTAAAAGTAAATTTTAACTGTCACTCATTAGATCTCATTTAGAACACGCAGCTGGTTTATGGGGTCCTCTTAAAGTTTGATAATGGCAAAACTTGGTCGCTTGCACTATTAAACGTCGTTTGGACAAAATGAGTAAAGTATCAAAATAATGCTACGATCTAGGAATGGAACGGAGCAAAGGTTAGATAACAGATTAAATCTTTTCCATAAATTGGAAGGATATCTCTTCAAAAGTAATTTTTAAAATATGTTATATGTCCCATCTTACTTCGGTGGGTGAGATCATGTCGAAAGATTTCGAGAGGTTAAGAGGGGAACAGATAGATTTAAAAAACTTTTGCCACAAACGAAAACGGATTAGAAAAACGTTGTCCGACCGCTCTAGGAGGTAAAATCATTTATGATCCAAAATAGTTTGATGTGTAATCACCCCCAGCCATGCATGGTGATGATGACTTGCGGGATACAAAAAACGAATCCAATCACAGAGTTAATACTTACTTCTTGATTTTACGTATCAGTTATTTTGTAGACATTTATTGAAAGTGGTTTGGATGGATTGGACCCTTAACTCAAGTTTACAGTTAAATCGTTAAATATTATTAATATTTACATTAAAATATTCCAAAATGCTAAAGGACAATTGCTCCAGTTCGAATTTATTAACGAACGGATGTTCAAGTGCGCCGCTTGATTTGTAAAAGTGTCAACCATGAAAATATCCAGTTAATCAAGCAAGATATTTAATAAAATTGGGCAAATAGGAATGTTTGGTTTTGATGTATGGTCGCCGCGGCTCATTCACCATAAACCTGCTAACATGAAGCGAAAAGGTAAGATATCATGTCTCCGTAACATTTATTATTCCCGAAATAGTACAATAGTCTCAATAATAAAAACGTAGATTAAGTAATACTAATCTAGGCACTGATTAATTAATGGTGAATTGTTATTAAAGTATTTTGATTAATTTAATTGGAGAAGAAGTTCAAAGTAAGAAAGCATGAAAAGTTGAAAAATGGGGTTCACAGCAGCCTACTGTGCGAACGTACTAGGTAAGATAACAGCACTGAAAGGATTCATGCATGAAAAACTAAATTATGGTTTGAAGTGTGTTTTTTTAAAGAATAAGTATGTTAACTTTTTCTTGAAAATGGATTCACTCTAACTCATGTTTATGCCTAACTAACAAATAAAATTATATAAATACAAATATGCCATAAAACCGCTTAATTATCTATAAGAAATAAACTAAGACAAAATATTGACTTTGCTAATAGCCTCTCACTAAACACTACCAACGCGGCGTCGAACGACCCCGAATCCCAGACGAGAAACATTCTATCCCTAACTAAACGTACTGTATGTACTAAATTACGAACTGTGGCCTTCCTACAAGAAGCAAAGGCCACCTTTGTTAAAGCATTAATTTTAAACCAAGAATATAGCCCCTACGATATTTGTCACAAATCTAGGTTCCATGGTGATGTACGCTGGTATTGCCAATTATCTTCCACAAACCTGGGACATTTATCAACTCTGTGCTGGATTGACGGGAATGAGATGCCCTCGGCCCCGTTGTTGGTCTCGGCAATACTGCATGCGCGACAACGCTGCATCCGGCTGCATCTTGGTGTCCTTCCCCATGGAGATGACTGACTGCTCGGCGGTATCTCTCCCTTGCCTCTTGATGTAGAGCGTTCACATGGTTAATCCACATTTGGTACTGTAACTTTACTTTTAGGCCAGAATTACCGAAGAGAAGATACGACTTTAACCCGCATGCCAAGCTCTTGAATAACCAGCAGAATGAACATTTATTCTTCTCGTCCGCGGTGATTGGACAACAACCGAAGAACGGACATCCGTCCACTTGTCCTTGAAAAGATATGTTTTGAAGGAAAAGTGAACATTCTATGCATGTGGATAAACCGTAGGTAATCGTACAGAAATCTCCACCGCAGATTAAACAACTATTTGGATTATTGTTTCTACGAAAATTCGCTCCTCTCTCAGCCATGCCGCTCGTTGTCTGATTCACTACCAAGTCCGCTGGTTACTTCCCTTCAACTGATAAAGTCACTTGAAGCGCCGTGCGTTGGCGGGGCGGGGAGGAGAATATGCTGCGGTATAGGGGGCGTGCCAAAATAGTTCACTCTTCACGAGTTAAAGCGGCTGGTAATTGAATCTTTCAGTTAGATTTTCTTTTTGGTTAGCTATTAGTGCACCTTATAAAATCTTGAAAAGAACTTGTATACAAAAAATGTAAATTCGACGAAAAACTGTTATTATTTTCACTTTACATGCTTGTGTTTAAGATAGTTATCGATAGTCAACAAAAATAGAAACAGGACTTACGAGTAATGATTAAAAATGGCGCTACACCTCACAATTAGATTTGGCAACGGTGAGTGGCAGAATCAAGGATATGTTTTGCGGACAATTAATTTTTTTGAAATTTTATCTAAGATTATATAAATGCTACTAAGTATAATCTGAAATTCACATATGAATTTATATGTATTACATGGTAAATTTACGTCATTGTTAATTTTTTGAAGCCTTACTTCAGAATGAATTCTTGGATAAAATAAAAATTTTGATGATCGGTTATCAAATATGGGTGGTGGAAATTAACATAATAAGTAAACGAAAATTTGATTTTGTGCGTACTGATCACCTCTGTTCAGTTATTATAGTGTGGTTCCATCTAAAAAAAATACATGTAATTTTTGTTTCAATTCAAGTTTTGACGGAATAAAAAGAGGTACCCACTACTACTGTTATTGACTTCAATTTAAAGCGAACGAAGAATGTCATAGTACAGAATTCAGGTAAATATTACTTAAAACATCTGGGGGGGGAGTGCAATGATTAATGCCCATTCAAAAAATGATGATGGTGAATTAAATGACGATTCAAGCTCCAATAGAAAGCTAGTAAAATCCATGCATAGTGTTGCCTTTCGTAAATTTTTTAATTTCATTAATACCGACTACAAAAGTTTATTGATAAAGTTACTTAAAATTTCATTGTAGCTGTTGAACATATTCCATAAATGCTTTGTTTTTTTCTGAATATATGTACAAAGAAGGAAGATTAATACTGTTTTTCGTCTTTTTTACCATTTATCAACCAGATAAATACATGCTATGCTAGCTTAATTATGCTAATCTCTAAATTATTTATTTTTTCGATTAATGTTACCCAGTTTTACTACTTTTGAATTAATAACAACATCATTCCACCATTGCTTTGACAATAATTGCATTTATTCTTATCACCAACTAAACCGACCTTCGGGTTGATTACTGTGTCTATTGTTGTTTTCATTAGGCTATTATTGATTTTCAATTAAGATAAGTCCTTTCTTCATGCATCAACATTGGGACCAACATAGTTCTCATTTAAATTAAAACAAAAGCAATCTATCATTAAATACGAGATTAGACGGCTTCGGAGGTAACACACTTTAATGTTTTGTTACTTTTCCATTATATCTTATCATAATCTACTAGAACTATGGCTAGTTTATAAGATACTCTATTAGTACCTAATCGTTATTTTTAGACATCTCTCCCATGAATATTTTCAATGAACAGTAATATTTCTTATTGCAAAGGTTGAGGGTATATGATAAAGTACATCAATCAAAACTTAAAACACATCCAAAGCCATAATTTAAAAAACATTATCGATAGGTTTAATATATATTAAAGAAATATCATCCAAGCATTCTGTCTGAATTCACCTAACACACACGTTGACATCAAGTTAGTAATGTTGGAAAAAATGACCAAAGTTGCATCAACTAACAATATTTGCCTATGGTTTTTAAGAAATTATTTGTGCATATAAAACTTGTCCATACCAATGTACAAATTATATAAATACTTATTTGTTGCCACTATAATATTTTTGATTCCCTTGAAGAAGAAGATTGTAAAATTTTTCTCACTTTCTTAACCTCCCCCCTTCGAAGTAAGATTGCAAAATATATTCCAACTGATGCAATTTCCGTTACAATTTTGGTAAACACCAAAATTTTTCATCTGATCATACTTTTCTTTACTGTAGGTAATTTTCTTAATTATTCTTGAGTAATGATAATAAAAGGATATTCTTTTCTGCCATCACCAATTTAGGTTTTACTTGCCTCCAAATATTAATATACCAGAAAGCACCAGTTATGTGCTGAAGCTCATATCTTCCAAAATACTTAGAAACAGGTTGGCAGACTTATATTATGACTTCATAGGATAGTCATAGAAATTAGTATTTTTTAAAATAGGTTTGCCAACCTTTCACATGACCTTCCATACATATTAAATTTTAAAGCTGTAATATATCTCAAATACATTTGGCAGAGATAATGTGATAACCGACAACCACAGTGTACCGATGCAATCCTTCCGAATCGCACTAAATAACTACAAGGCTTCAACAATAGTGCAAGTGCAAATTCTCTAATTTTCATTAAAAACAACCAATAACACAAAATCCATCCATTCATCTATGCCAACTTTTAAGAAAAATCATTTTTGGGTAGAATAGTATAAGGAAAATCTCTATCTCAACACTCCCCATGTTTTTGTCAGCCACAATCCTCCATTACCATACCATATGATCACTAAATCAAAATAATCACTTGGCAAAAAGCCTTCTATCATCTTATGTTGCAAAGCTTCATCATTGTGGGTTTTATAGCCCATGACACTTTATTGATATATGCCTCTCTTGCCAATATTGAATTAAATACCTCATGCCTAGGAGCGTGTAGGGCCACCTTATGTGCATTCTTAAAAAGGTTTCAATATATACATGAGGTTCTACTACAATTAAAATCTTGCTCATTAGACAAGTCTCTGTGCCTATATGATGCAGGATGGCTATGAAAGGTCTGCCATTTCCAAGATTTTCTATGGTGATCAAAAGCATTATTGGCAACTTAAAGAACAACTCTGTGAATGTTATAAAAATAATGTTTATTTTTTGGTTAAGCATGGCAAAATCAGCAACAATTGATTGTCAATGTGTTATGAGCTTTCTGCAGCCAAAAGAATATATTGCCAAGTATTTCTTTTAGATTGGCTAATATTGGCTACTTTATGAGAAAACATTTTTGCACTTTTCCACAGATCTGCAGAAAAAAGCAAATTGTTTTACTCCTGATAACAAACTTGTGCCTCCTCTCGCCTGAATCTGTTGAATATATTGGGTAGTTTAATTACAGAACTGCTAGCTGAACTTTGAACAGACCAAGGAGTGGTCCAATTAATATCCCCAATTAGTACACTGAGATTGATGATTGTCGTCTCAATGTCATCACCTTTCACTGGCACAACAGCTAAGCCATCCACCATTGTCTTGGCACCACCATTGACGTTTTGGTGGAAGTGATGATTTTCCTTGGATTAACCAGTGATAATGCACTTTAATAAAGTTTTTTCCTGATGCCACTGGGTAAGATTATTTTGGAGTGCAGGCCAATCATTGATCCATTACCTTAATGTATTTTGCTCACACTTGTAGGCATGTTATGTAAAGAAATAACCACCTGATGAAGATTATGTTGTGTGCATGTTAAGTCTACTTGTATCATTCATTAATATTCCATTAATATTAGATAACTAATCATCACTAATGAATTTAAATAAGTTTGTGTTAATCTTACTAGATTTTAACAGTGTAGGCCAAAACATCATGACTTAGGAGGACGCTTCATGAATTAATAGGACTAAAAACATATAAGTTTTACATTCTGTTTAACATGTTTCCCTGCAGTTTAAAATGGTAAGACTTGAATCTAATGTAAAAGAAAATTAGCACCAGCATGAGACTTTTAACAAATCTCAATCAAAATTTTTTCTTGTAGTAAACTTAGCCAACTTCAAAATTAAAACTGAATTAATTTGAAGGAAATCATTCAATTTACTACTGATAAAAGATGATTTTTTATTCCAAAAACATCTCTAATTTATCTTCATATTATTAAAAGAACATCTCTAGGTTCGATGATTATTTCAACACTAAACAGGAAATTTTAGAGCACAATGTTTGCATTACAAAGAAAAGACAAAAAAAATATTCAAAGAAATTTTTTCATTTACCTTACTCATAGTTAAGGCAACGATGTCAGAGTTGGTCTATCATCAATAATTCTAAATATGGGCATTGTAATGCCTAATTTGGTTTTCAAAAAGTCATTGACTAATAATTATTAGCAAGGAAATTCATGCGTAGTCTCATTCTCACTAAATTTAAAAAAAATCAAAAACACAGATATTGATAAACTTATTGGGCAATCGACATGGATATCCCAGAATGAGGAAATATTTTTAAATTTGTGATCTGCTCAAATCCGCCTTCCCCACCTTTCCTGTGTTGGTCTTTTATGTGTTTTTCTATCCCCTTTCCTTACTTTCCTATTTCTATGTGTGAAAATTATATATATATATATATATATATATATATATATATATATATATATATATATACTGTCCAGTCCAGTCATACTGGACTATGATATACTAGAAAGGTCATTATAGGGATATTAAAATGAATAAGGCCATAGTAGTAGACAACACACCTTTGGGACTGCTGAAATATTTAGGAAAATGTGGGATAAAGGAGACATAGCTAAAGGTATTCTCGGGATCATCAAAAAAAAGGATTCAGAGTAAGGCAAATTACTTAGGGGATGGTCAGTTTGTGTTTAGGAAGGGGAGAGGTAAGCCCGGTGCCTTTGCAGTAATGAGATCACTAATCAAGAGGAATATAGAATGCAGTAAAATCAGGATGTATTTGCCTCTTTCAAAGATTTCTAAAAAAGTGTTGCATAGAGTAAATTGTGAAAAACTAAAGAGTATATTGCAGAAAATAAAAGCAGACTGGAAGGACAGTAGGCTAACTTGCAACTGAATGAGCATTGTTAGGGAGAGGTGTAAGGCAGGGATGGCCATCATCACTGGGACTATTCAATGTATATGTGCATGAGAAGAGCTATAAAAAGGCCAAACTAAATATTAAAATAAAAGGGCAAAAAATAGAGCAGGTAGAACAGTTTACTTATCTTGAAAGTGTTTTAGACCAACACAGTCAAGTTAGTAGAGATATAAGGAGAAGAATTGCACTAGAAAAAGAGTTTATGATAAGGACTTTGATATGCAGTGTAGCTATGTACAGTGTGGAAAAGTGGTCAGTGAAGCAGGAAGATAGAATTAGATTGGTGGCTTTTGAAATATGGTCGTGGAGAAGAATGGAGAAGGGGAAACGGACCAAATGGAAAACAAATGAGGAAGTGCTAGTAATGGTGAGTGAGGAGAAGGGGTAGAGGAATCTTAAGGAGGTAGGAGAAATGGATAAAGGACATATTGGTTGGCAGTGAGATGTTGAACACTTAAGAGGAGAGAAGGTTCTGTAAATGACAAAAGGGTAGGAGTAGCAGAGGGATGTTGGTTGGGATGAAGGGAGGAATAAAAATACACAGAGATGAAGAGGAACTTAATGCAGAGTAGGTTGCCAGAATGTGCTTTGTTAGGAGTTACAAAATATTTATTTGTACTCATCCAAAACCAACCTTAACCAGCTTTTTATAATTGAAGAATCCCATGATTCAGAAAATGCTTCCTTAATTAGATGAAAGGTTACAATATATTGCCAGGATATTTTTCCATCATCAATTTCATTAACTGGCTGTGACTTAAGACAATAGAGGTTACCATTTTACTAAGCCATATGATACAAAGTTACTAACACACAACTTTCCCAAACTTCCCAAATCTTCCCAAATGAATTAAAGAGGTGATTTTAAAGTTAATTAAAATTAGGAGGTGACTTTAAAAACATGAATAATTATACATCTATTTGTATACCATCTGTTTTATTCAAGATTCTGGAGCAAGTAATGTAGAAAAGATTGTTCATTTATGAGATATTACATGAACTTGACAAATCAAAGAATTTAATTGGTGTTTTTAATGACTTTCAAAAGACTATTTACTTAAGTGATCATGAAGTGCTACTGAGAAACCTTTGGAAAAAAATGAATCACTGGGATTGTCAACCAATATAAAAAAAGTTTTGATTGGAAGCCAGGTAAATTATACTCAGCTGAATCAAAATAATTTGCAATATCTATTCTCTTAATGATTGGGAGAGATGACACTCAAGTAATTATTCTGTGTCCCATACTATTCTTTCTCTAGGTGTACACCCTACAAAGTTATTGTATTCATGGGTCTTTGTGTATGTATGCAGATGATACAACTTACCAGTTTGCAAGAGTATTATTTATTGAATTATATTAATTTGCAAGAGTAATTATTAGATGTGCTTCAGAGAACTAGAGAGCCATCAAAAGATATGCCAAATATATTCTTGGGTTAATTTAGGATGACGTTCTCCTGATGAACACAAACCGATCCTACGGTCCTCAGCAAGTACTTGCTTTAAAGCCAGATGTCCACCATTTCCTTCACAAAGACTCTAGACTAGCCATTCACCCTCACTCGGTTCTTGCAAAACAGAAATTACTTCCCCCACTTCCGGCACATGAAGCTTTTCTTAGCGGCGCTTCTGAAGGCGTCGTCGTATTTCTGACTCCCCTTACCTTACTTCACCCCACCTCCCCGTGAATCTCTTCGCCAGCTCCCCCCAGACCCTCTGTCTCCGCCAATAACGCTCATTTCTCCCACTTCGCTCCAACCTTTTTCTCCGCCGCACCCCTCGTCGAATCCTCCCATTTAGCTGAAACGGGCGCAAACGCATCTTTAAAAATACACCGATGCCGAACAAGAGTAATCCATCCTTTACTAGATATTTGCTGAAGGATAACAGGCAAAAATAGTGCAATAATATAGCTTAAAACCTTTTAAAATATTTTCAAGCCTTTGGTTATTCAAAACCAACCACACTTGTAACCAAATTAAATTTTCAGAGAGAAGTTGGCTTAAAATGAAAGAATGAAACCCGCCGGAATGGTATGCTATTATTGCCCACAGCACAACCTTTCTATAATCGGAAAAACCCACTCTCGTGTACCATTTTTTCAGGCTATTGCTTTTCTATTCTATATTTTTAGCTCTGATAAATTAATGACTTGTTAACCCTTATCTGAACTAAAACCGCTGGTATGTAAGTCGTTTGACTTGAGAAGTGCATAGTTTTTTTCCACCACTGAAAAAATGTATTGATATTATATTGAGCTAAATATTTGTAGGTTCAAATCACCAAATTTTAATATTTGAAAAAATGACAGCTTTGCCTCCTGTACTGAACTAATGTCTAAAATTGGTGACATACACGGTCGGAGACAGAGCATTTGATTATCTTTCTCTTAAAAGATACACCGTTCTTTTATTGTGTATTCATTTTTCGAATCATAATGATTGACGATCGAAGTAGATTAAAACCATCCCTCCATTGCTTTTATATTTTTGTTAACATTTTTGGTAAAAAATAGCCCCCAAATTTTGTTTTAAAAATATATTAGCCATTCTTATGCTATTCCACTGAAATATTATTTTCCATAGGAAGTGTAGCAGCATAATGCTCCAAACTATGTTGTATATGAGTCAAAAATATCATATAAAAATTTAACACATTCAGACAAGTTTGTTTTCTTGTCTTTTCCATTTTCAAGTATGCACGGGGTTTGGATTTCCTTACAATTGTGTCGCATAATTTTATTTTTTTTAATTATCTGAATTTGAGCCTGAAATTTTAGGCGTCGAGGCAATTCCCAATTAGCTATTTTTGAAGAAATTTTACCGTAACCGACACATGTATCAATTTTACAGATATCTGTATAATATTAAGTGTGATATTGCGAGCAATAACTGAAAGCATGCGTCGTCACCCATATGAATTAACAAACATCTACTCCAATAATTAACTACCAACAACCTATATAATACTCAAACATTATAATGTCGATAGAAAGTATTGCAGTCGCTCGCAGGATACCAAGACGTGCTAACGAGATCTTGGCGTGAAAACTGGATTTTGAATTCGTGTATTTCAAGAGTATGGTAAAAAAATTGCTGGTCAGGTAGGATTACTTTCTCCTGATAAAAACGGTATTGCTAAGGCGAATTATTAGTATATCCGGCTAAAAAAATCATATGCCAACTATATTTTATGTCAAAATCTGTCTTCAGCGAGCATTTGCTTCAAAGCCAGATGGCCACCTACAAAGACAAAGCTATTCCCTCTCATTCGGTCCATGCTACGCAGAAATTCCTTACCCCACTTCCGGCGTATGGCGCATTTCTTAGCAGCGCTTGTGTAGGCGTCGTCATATTTCCCGCTCCTCTTCTTCCTCCCTTGCTTTACTTTACCCCTTTATCCCATGATTCTCTTCGCCAACTCCTCTCATATGGTCTGCATCCGCCATTAATGCTCATTTCTCCCCACCTTATCACGTGGCATCCTCTAACTCCCCCGATCCCCGCGTCGAATCCTCCCAGCAACGTATGGAAGGTCATTCCTAAAAATACACTCTTATTGGCCAGAGTAACCAAGCAATAACTATATTTTAGCTGAAGGACCACAAGGAACAATAAGTAAATAATATTACTTAAACCGTGATAAAATTTTTCAATTATTGCCGTGAAAGATTTTTTAAACTAACCACACTTTATATTATTAAATCAAATTTTCCGAGAAAAAATGTCTGAAAATGGCAAAACAAGACCCAAAATTCCTTCATGGCCTACAGTGCAACCTTTCTTTAGTTGGAAAAATCCTTTGAAAATACTCTAATTCCAAAACAAATGTATGTGCAACGAAATTTCTTACACTGATTTGAGCACGGGCCATCGAAGTGGCAGGTAAATATAGTATATTCTACACAAATAAAAATTCCATTTTTTTACGGCTGGATATCGTGACCACGTCATGGCGTCCTGTGAGTGATTACAATACTTTACATAAAAAAATAATAGTTGAGTAATACATAGTGTTGGCAATTAAATGTGTGAAAACGAATGCTTTCAGTTATTGCGCAAAATATCACACTTCATATTATAGAGATTTCTATAACTCTTAGAGTAAAATTTCTCCAAAAGAGCTATGTCGGATTGTCCTCCACGCCTGATAATTAGGGCCAAAATTCTCAGCCTATAAAAATATGAAGTATGCAAAACCGTTTCGCGGTTTCAAATTCAAACGCCATGTTTAATTGTAGATGGAAATGGCAAGAGAACTAACTTAAACTGAATGTGTAACATTTTATTTTGATGATATTTATTTTTGGTCCTCCTTCACATTTATAGAATAAAAAATGTTACTTATTTTGGTGAATGATTGGCACATGAGAACGTTTTAGGGTACTGAACCCAGTGAGAATTATGTCCATATATGTTTTCTACCCTCACCGTTCATGTTCAAATCTTCGTCCTACTCGCGCGCCCTCTGGCATCAATCCGCTTTTCTTTTTAGCTCTGCTACTCTCCCCTCCTAATGTCTGCCTCACTAATGTCTGCTAAATCCTGCTTCTCTTTAACTCGTTTACCCCAGTCACAATATGCCACCAATGAGTTTACCTTAAAGATTAATTAATTATTTCATTATCTAAGATTCTTTAACGCCTACTCAGAGGCTAATTTTTCCTAGTATTTATGTTGGTTACAAAGAGGCCAGTGATGCCAGATTTACAGTCAGAGCAAGTAAAATTATTTCATTCTCTCCCCGTTCCACAACTTGGCACCGCTACCCCTCCGAACGGCGGACCAATCGGAGAGGTGTTATAAGGGGGGTATGATTTTCGTTCTTGAGCGCCTTCCGTGGGCGCAGTCGTGATGCAAAGGGCGAGCAGGATGGCAGGGCGTGAAGAAGATCCAATGAACTGCTCGGTTTGCGGAGACGATTTCGTTGGAATGACTTCCAATATAGCCACCTGTGAGGCTTGCCACTTATTCCTCATTAGAATCTCTTCAGTCAGCCAGTCGTTCACATGCCCTAACTCCGGGCTTTGTCCAGTTACACCGCGTCAGAAGATGAGATGTTCATTCTGCTGGCTTTTAAAATGCGTGAAAGCCGGATATAATCTGCAGCTAAACAGTTCCAGTTCCATCGGTTTGCACCGACGCAACAACGAGTCAACCCGTTATTCTCTCGCAGCTTTCCAGCAGAAGCCGATAAGACTGGAGGTGATTCCGAAGCCAATTTCCTCAAATACAGCACCAGACGACCTCGATTGTCTTCGGAAGATGCTATCCAATCTAAAAGGTAGTTCCGAGGGCAGTGACAGGGATATGGCAGATATTATGGATGAACTTCAACCGGTCGACTCCGGCACAACCGAGAAAAGAGAAAGAAGGAGTAAAAGTCCGAGGAATAAAAGAAGTGCAACTGGCGACCAACTCATAGTATCCCCCAGCTCCTATTCACGGGAAAAATTTTTTCTCAACGAAACTTCTGAGGGGAGCTCTGAAGACATCTCTGAAAGTAAAGTTGAGGAAAACAGTGAAATATCATCTGAATACAACAATGTGGTCCGTGCTGAAGAAGATGTAAGTGATAGTTCTGTAAAATCTGTGGAAGTCAATTGCTGCGAATGTTATCCGCTATACAGCGCTGAGGATTGTGCTGAGTGGGGCTTTTCCGATGACCTTTGGGGGGAGATATTACAATCCCCCATGCCAAGTGATTAAATCGACTGGAAAGGATGGTCGCATTAAGTAGTCTGCAGATAAAAATGGTTCTGATTTTTTTCTTCACCCGACCAAAACAAAAGTTGAGGTCTTTTTCTGTATCGTGAATTGTTAGTTTAATTGTTACGTCTTTCAATCAAAATTACGTGTATTGTGAATTTTCTCAAGTGCAAAATTTTCATTCCTTGATTAGTGACTATAAACTGATATCAGTGATTAAATCAGTGATATATCAATTTCAACATGAGTTGTAAAGTGTAGTGAATTTATGTAGTGTGTGGTAAGGTTACTCATGAAATTGCAGAAAATATTGAACGTAAATCTACTCCAAAGTGTTGAAAAATTGAAGTGAAATTGGTTGAGAATAGTGTTCAAAAATTTTGCGTGTTTCATTTAAATCATTAAATTTTATGTATACATTGATTTGAGCTACAATGACTATTGTGTATCATTGTGTTTTAACACTTCATTATGACATTTAAAAGAGTATATTAAAACTATTTCAGGAAAATTTATTTCATCGTACTCTTGTTGTATTTCCTATTTTTTCTTTAAATTATATATTCATATTCTGTATTAAGTCACAATTTGTATGATCAATGTGCTAATAATAATAACACTGAATATGGAATAAAAATGTATACACACATTTTCCGTATTTCAGTAATTCTGGTTAATTCCCTTTTTCTCCTCTCAGAAGATGCAAATGTGGCTGACCAATTACACTGAATAATTTTGCAAATGTTTTGGTGTTAAGGATTAGATAGACTCATTGTTTCGATTGTAAGTTATTACTATTGGTTGCATTGTACAAAATTTATTCATGGTAATTAAAACCATGGCTATTAGAACCTTATGCATTCATTCCTATCTAAATATTAGAAAAAGTAAATGTGTGTATAACATTTTCTTAATAAACGGTTATGATATAAATAAATTTAGCATATTTTATTGTATATTACTAATTCAAAATTTTTTTCTGAATTACCATTCAAAATATTTTATTTTTAAGAACCAATTTCAGCCGCTAGTAACCATTGAACACTTTGGAAAATTGAAACCGGTTACTATGTCTTTTGAAGTTGATCATAAAAAAGGAGCTAACAAAATTTTTCATCATGGACTTACATGATTAATTATGTTATTAATATTAATATGATTTCTAATGATACAGTAATTATGGACTAGTCAAACGATAGGATATTTTTCCCATTATTATTTTTGTAAATTCAAACGTTATGAGAAGTACGTTCATAAAGGCCTCGATCGTTCCTAACGATTAGTTCAGATCTACACCATTATTTTCTTAATATTAGCCATAAAACTAACTTACCACAGGATGGAGATGGATAGGTATATTTCTGGTTCATTTCAGATACAGGATGTACGAATTACCCACTGTAAGGAAAAATCTGAAAGATGGATAGCCGTTACTTTACCAAAATCACTTAGCAAATTATTCTAAATCCAAACAAACCAATCTACTAAATTAAATTTAAAGTAATGTTTTACCGTAAAATACTTAATTCACACTTCGAAAATGCAAGATACAAAAAAGTGAGAACGTAATAGATGGGACTTTAAAACTCTGACCCTTTCCTAATATTCATTCCTTCAAATCACAATACTACCTCTCCGACGCCCCTTATAATAATCACCCCACCGCCCTTGGCACTCTTCACTCACTTAATTTTACAAACGTACTTCCCCTTTCATTTTGTCGCTCTCCTCTCTCCCCTCTGGCAATCCTTTTTGGATCCCTTTTCACTCTTCTTCTTCGTTCCTCATTTTTGCTCCCGGGCCGCTCTGCTGACTTTATCCCAAAAAAGTACCTTACCGGTTTAAATACACTTTCTCTCATCTTCCCCATAATTGTAGATGCGTTAATAATTTTACTGGTTAATAACCTTTTTTATACATTTTTGATAAACACATATTTATAGAGTGAATATTTACCAAATAATATTTCCTCTCATTTTCCTTAGTTTCAAGATTGTGTGATTTATGTTTATGGTTCATTGTGTGACAGAATATTTTACGATTCAGAGGTAGGGGAATCAAGTTCATGGGGGTTACCCTCGTCATAATATACTTACAAGTACCCTCGTTATAAAATACGGTATATAGCCAACAGCATCCTCAGGGAGGACCACATTGCCGTTAAATATAAACTTGATAATGATTTGTCTTGCCTATAACCGTTAATTCTGTTATTATTTGCAAGTCGGCCAATTTCGTAATTCTCATAAAGATGGTATGGAACAATTCTATGAATTAAGGAGAGATACAGGGTACCACGGATGAGATGTGTGACTGTGTCAGTAACTTGGCTGGTACCAGACTGATTGTGATTTCTCTGTGCCTGTTGAAATTCAATATTTTTGCAGTCAAGCACTACCGTTGTATTATTGGCAATAACATCTTTGTCGTTCAATTTTATCGATCATTGGGAGTTGAAGTGTGTCAATTGAGTGATAGGCAGATGTATTGAATTTCCTTTAATATTAATTTCCATGAGTTGGAGCTTTTCATGAAACTTACTTCTGTATGCATAGAAATTTCTTCGTGACTGGTTTATGATATTATGTAGAGAAAAATCCCGTTTAATTTTGGATAGTTATCGTAAATAAATTTTATTTTGAGGTATGTTAAATACACTGCATGTTAATTGAGGTCTACCTCTGGTTATAGATAGCCTTTTTTCAACATATTTTTCACGTTGATTGATATCCAAATTAAATTTTTGTTTAAAATTTACCATGGAATATATAATATAATCATGCTTCACCATAGTCATCAACCAATATATATTATACATTAGTCCCCTAAAATACTGGAGGGGTTGAGAAATGCCTTGTAGGTCTCATTCCTCAATGAATCTATCCATCTATTAAATTGTCACCCCTCTATGCCACCCATCGTATTAGAATGCGTTGGTATTTGAAATGGGTGAAGATGGATACTTCCAGTTATAGAGAACAAAATCAGATTTCAAATCACACCGCTTTCTATTAAATTTAGCTTTGTGTTCCTTGCAGGTAAATTTCTTCAATATTGTCGTATTTTGATCAGAATTACTTCCAGACTTAATGTTTCAGGCTCAAATTCTGTGCCTTTAAAAACCAAAGCTATTGAATTCGATTTTAAGGATACCCCAGCCCCATGTAAAATTGTTAGTGGAAATGGTGAGAGTAGGAACTTGAACTGATTTTGCAAAATTTTAATTACATATTATTTAATTTTGGTGTGCATTTACATATTTTAAAAGGGTTAATCATTTCGATTAATGATTGACATAAGGGAATTTTTTAGTGCAATTGACCAATAGAAATTAATGTGCGTATCTTTTCCATGCTGTCACTGCTCATTATCCGACCCTCGTCTCACTCTCGCGCACTCGCATATACATCCGCTTTCATTTCTTTCCTCCACCCCCTGGGTTTATCCTCGCTCTTCCCTCATCCAGGTTACTTCACCCACAAAATGTCACCAATGTCACTTACTTTTAGATTAATTAAATACTGATTTATTTGAGACTGGTTACCGCCTCAACATAGCGTAATTGCGCCTGGCGTATTTCTCGGTTCCAAAGAGCTAAAGCATGCCTGGTGTATATTCAGTCCAAATGAAATGATTAAATTCACACTCCCGCCTGCAATAAGGCATCTCGTTCACCTCCGAACGGCTGATCATATGGAGGGGTCTCACAAAAGAAACCCGCTGCACGTTTTTGTGCCCATTCAGGAGTTGGTTATCACCAAGACCCATGAAATACTGATTTATACGATGAGTCTCGCCATCAGAGCAGCATTCCCGCCATGGACTATGGCTACTACGATGGGTTGACTTCATTAATGCCTGAATTGCACAGAGAAGGAAACTGAAATCCAAAAGGAGGGTTTTTTTTAGAGAAATTTGCATAGTTTACTCAATAAAACATTCATAGGAGGCTTTTTTAAAAATGCATCTGGAGACTGCATTTAGGATGCTCTTGAAGAAAGCATAGAAAAAAGCTGTGGACAGTCATCTGACTATAGCTATGATACCAGTGCTAAAGATGGTTTCAATGACATGTTTTCAACTGCAACAGTGACACTCCTTCTTTAAAAGTATCTCTTTTAAAAATTAGGTGTTCCTACCAAATATTCTATTTGAAGTGATTCTTTACAACTACAACATTTACATTCCTTATTGAGTGATCAACATCTAGCGTCGTAGCTAGTGCTGAGAGATTTCCATTTTCATTATGAGCTGTCAAGTGTAGAGAGTTTATCTAAAGTTAAGGGTTGCAACGTGATACTAGCAATGGTCGTGTCTGCAACAATTATCAATTGTTAAAATATTTGATATTAGGACCTGTGCCTTACAAGATGCCTACTATGATGATGAATTATAATTTCAGTGTCTTAAGAACTAATATTTGACATATTAATTAGTGCAATTAATCGATTTATGGTATTTTTTTCGATTCAGGTCATACATGTCATATATACTCATATCAACACTAGCCAAATGATTTTCACTTGATTCCTGCTGTTTTCCTTATGAATATTTTGTTTAAAATTTATTTTATTCCTTCAACCAAGTATTTATTTGAATTAGTAATGTACCTGAGAGTACAATATTTAATATTAAATAAAAAGTGTAATGCACATTTTAGTATCATCAGTAACACAGGCTCATCTGATTTTACCATCTCACAAGATACATATATTCAGAACTAGTGCAATCAATATTTGTGAAAGTTAGGACATTATTTAAAGGGGATATATGTTACTGAAGAATGTACCACAAAACAACAGGTAAGCATTGTCTTAAATCCTTCAAATTCTATGACCATCACTGCTTAAGTAATTGATAGAAAATACAATACCATTTGTTTAACTCAAACATTATATCAAAGCATTTTCTTCCCTAATAATTATTTTTTTAAATACTAAAAAAATTACATTTCAAACTTTTTAAATTAATTTACACCAATCATCATATGTTTATGTCAAAATCATAAACAATTGATCAAAAATCAAGATTAAATCCTATTTTGCAAAATAGTATTTTATCATCATACGATATTTGCTTAGTTATATAATATGATAGTTTACATTTCACTAACTATATTCAGCCATTAATAATCAATGAATCACATAACAACAGGTTGAGTTGTCATTCGAAGTTGAACATAAAAAATTAAACAAAAAACTGTTCATCACGGCACGAAGTATGAATGTTAATGATTATCAAAGATACATTAATTAAGTACTAGTCTACAGAAAAGATTTTATTCTATGGTCATTATGAAAATTAATAAGGTCATAGAAGAGGGCATAGGGATCACCTTGATCAACCCTTTCGATTAGCACTTTTTCTTCAAATCACATTGTAAGTATACGTTTTTGAAATCTCAGCCACGGTTAGGCCATATGATATGTAAAATAGAACCTAAAAGAACGCATAGAATATACTTAAAGAATGCTATGTGAAATAATAAATTCATTTGAAGTAGATCTTCTTCTCATATCCCATTTTCATTTTTTCATATGCCGCATGCACAGAGAAAGGAAGGCAAATAAATGATGCAGTGCTTAATTAAGAATTTGGGCATACAATCCTTTTGGTATAGAATGAGATGAGTGTGTAGAGCACCTACCTAACATTTCCTTTCCTACTAAAATAACTTCCAAACTACTACATGCATCCCAGTATCGACCCATTTGCTCTCTCAAAATATTATTTTTGCAGGGAGACGGCCGCCATGTTTTTACCAACCAAATTGAGCTAATTCCATCACCGGCCTTGATATCCTGATATAACTCCTCCCCCTTTCCGTCCTCTGAAGCTTCTTCTTCCAAGAGCTCCTGTCGTCGCATTGGCCCCTCTTATTTAACCTATGCCTTCCATAAAACCTCCTCCTCGTTCTTATCTTCTCCATGTCATCATAGGCCGTCTCGAACTTCCAATCCCTCTCTGTTCTCAACCTATACCTCCCGCGCCAAGTATTCACTCAGCAACGCACCGTAGTCGCCCGCCCCGCCGATATGTGCGCCTGGCCATCTTTAAAATGCCGCGGTGCTGATGTCAGCTTCCAAAATGTTTTTCTAGTGCGATACATGCCCCTCTTAGTGATTACTCCAAGGTGTTTGATTCTTTTCTACATTATAAAATATAATCAATAGAAACTCCTCTGTTGATTAGAAAACACACCGTATAATAAATACAAACCCAAGATTGGGTATTCAATCTAATTCCTATAGCATTCAGAAATATGTTGCCGATGAAGGAAAATGCTGGAATACATTTCAGCCAGTGCTGATAATGGCTAGAATTGATGGTATTCAAGGTGTATTCGAAGAGAGAGGTTGTTGCCTGGTTTATGCTAAGATGCGTATTGAAGCGCTCTTAACTCTGTACAGGAATTATTTAGTTTCAATAAAAATAAGGTGCAAAAAGTTCAGACGTAGTAGATGCCAAACTTGCGACTGTGCTTGGAAAATATGGTGAGGCCACTCGGTAAACTGTTTTAGGCAAAGATTCGAAAAGAAATTACAATTTGAATGGTAGCGATTCAATTGAATACACTCCACTAATGGAAGGTCATATGATGAAAATAAAGAATTATCCAGTAATGGTTGGACTATCGAAGCTGAACGTTTTTCTATTGTGGCTTAATCTGGCTTATGAGACTTCCTTGACGAACCGAAGCTACTGCAATTTATTTGGTTTGCTGTGGTTTACCACTTTCAATTACCCTTCTCCATTCTTCTACATTCAACTACTTCTTTTTCTCATCTCAAGATAATAGAAGTTAGTTATCACTCAATGTTAATCCGTGGTTTTAAATGATAACACGGATAAACATATTTATAACCTAGATTTCTCTTGATATGGGTCAATTTTCCCCAAGCACTTGCTTTCAAGCCGGATGGCCACCATACTAATCGTAAAAAATAAAAGATAGTAATTCCCGCTCGGTTCTCAGTATTCTGCAATTACTTCTCTCACTGCCGTCGTCTGACGCTTCTTCTTCCCAAGACTTGGGTAGGCGTTGCCATATAGTATTTCCTGCTCCTATTCTTTCTCGCTTACCTTACTTCACCCCTCATCCCCGTGGTTCCCTTAGCCAACTCCCCCCAAACCGTCTGCCTCATCCAAACCCTCTCACTTCCCTACTCCTCGTCCCGCGTCCATAATTCGCTTGGAACTGCACCAAAGCCTCCCACCCTGGCAAAATGTGTGCCTAACCATCTAGATCCCGCGGTGTCGTAGTCAGTATCCAGAATGTTAATTTCATATGAAACATGCCGCCCTCACTCTTTAGTTGAAAATGTTTATTACATTTCTAAAAATGAAACATATATCTGTAATAAATTCGTTTGTTATTTAGAATTCGCACCACATAATACATGCCCAGTATCCAGTATTCTTTCTACGTCATAAAATGTTTTAAAATATATTGCTGGTTGAGGATAATGCAATTAAGTCGGTACTGATTATGACTGTCCTGGTATGTGTTCAGCGTGTGTGCCTAATGGGAGGCTATTTCATGGTTTATTGCTGACGTGCGTTGTAACATACGCAACGTTACGACTCTTTTAAACGATTATTAGGCTCTAATCGAGAATAGATAATGAAAATATAGACGTTGGGGATACCACTCTTAACACTTCCCTTGGAAAATAAATTTCACGTTACCTTGTTAATTCTTTTAGACAAAGGTACCCAATTTCTCTCTCCGGAGTTCCCAATAAAAAACATTTTTACTTTGAGACTTGGCAATTTAATTAATACACTCCACTTTTCGAATACATGTTATTAAGTTTAATTAAGTAAAAAACGATTATTCAATGATCAATGGGCTGCTAAAACTGACCGTAAATTCCGTTGAAGCTTATCTTGAGTAAATTATTTGATAGTTTTTAGATGAACATAAGCTTGCCCAATTTATTTGGTTTTCTTTTGTTGACAGTCCTATAATTTTCTCCATTCTTCAACATTCAACTTGCCTTCACTTCTCGCGGCTACACCCACACCCTCACCCTATCTTCTAGTCTTCCGACGATCGCATTTCCGCCACACCGTTGACTTATTATTCCCGCACGCATCGCAAAACTTCTTGCATCGTCCAAAAAACACCAACCTTGCGTTATCCTATTGAATGAGGAAACTGTTCTTTAGCGGAGAAAGGGTCATGCAGAAATGAAAAACAAGTATGCTGGGCATATTTACACAGTTAAAAAAGGTGCTCTGATGTCACATTTACTTCCAATAAAAATTAAAATTTTCATTAACGCCTTCGCTGTGAGCACCGCATATTAGGACTGTGGGTCCCATATAAGGGATCTAGAAGGAAGGGAGAAATTATAATCGATCGCTAATGAAGGGACAAATTTTCCCAGTCGGTCTTCTCCAGAGATACGAATTTTTTTGGTGAAACGAAAGCTTGAAAAATAAATAATAATTAAATTCTGGAATTAGCCAAAGGAGAGGACTGCTGCACGTTGGCTTGCTCATTCTGATTTGTAGTGAACAGGCAAGCAGCATGACAGGGGGCGACGAAGACACCCTGAGAACATTGACCCCGCGACTTGTTCGATCTGCGGTGATGTTTTCTTCACATTTAATTACCACTTGCGAAAAATGCCACATATTCCTAATAGGTACGTTTTTAACATCCAGCTGTACAAATGTTTGAGCGTGGATGGCTGTCCAATCAATGAGAACCAAAACAAATAATGTTGGTTACGTTGGATTTTGAATTTTGCGAAAGTCGGATTGAGTATGCTGGAAGCAATGTTGAGAAAAAATGTGATTACTTTTTTGCAGTTGTGTCAGTCTCAAACTATGAGGAAAACTGTGATTACTTTTTTGTATATTGTGCCAGTCCTAAAGAAAATTTAAGTGAAAGCTGTATTAATTCTATTAAAGTCAATTCATCATTATACCGCAAAATGCAGCATTATTTACCCACTATACTATTCTGAGGGTTGTGTTGAGTGAAGCTACAGGTTTACATTTCAAGTTAAAAGTTACTGTTGCGGCATCTCCCGCAGTTTCTTGAAATGAACAGCCTAAGTGTTTGAAATTGGCTTTAACCTCGTGGACTGTGGCGCCTCGCGCACGACTACGAATGCCTGTGACATTGTAGGTACGGTATTTCGTCACAACATCTTGTTCCTTTAAAGCCCCCAAAATTACAGAGTGTAAGAGGTAGCTTAATTGGTTAAAGCACTCGGCCGGATATCGAGGGATCCGGGTTCGAATCCCGGTCAAGGTGAATGATTTTTACTCTCTGAAATTGTTGCATTATAATACACAGTAATATTATTCTTTCATTTTCACCCTAAGAGAACAAATGAGTTCATTACCTGGGCTATGATCAAAACTTTTTTGAATATTTATAAATGAATTGCCCCTAAATTTTAGGGGTTAACTGCAATAAATCTGTAATATATGCTGATGATGTAAGCATCGTTAATTCCTCTAATAATTTTGAACACTTGTTGGTATTAGAGGAGCTGGTGATTTTGCAATTTACGATCGTATACCTGATTTACGATTAATAAATAGAATGGTCCTAAACAATGGTACAATATATATGGTGCCATTTCCTCCAAGGAAGCCAAGGGCCCTCTTTTATGTATTTTTAATACTGTACATTGTGTTTTATGGGGCAATAACTTTTCACTATTATTAGAATTTATTACGGGTAGTTAGTTCCTTCTATAGACCCTATTGTTTCATTTCTATATCAATTTCACATAGGTGAAAAAGTTGGGAATTTAGTTACAAAACTTGGCTTACATTCTCCTAACTAAACTACTTTCTTTGAAGTCTCATCCGATATATCCGATGATCTAGACATGCAGAATATTATAGATTCAGAGTAAATTTTCAAATATCCTCAATAAGGATAAACCTATATAAGATCTTTTATGACGCACGCACTTTTTAATGAGAACTCAAATGTTAGCAAAGACGATACGTAGAAGCTGTTTTTTTATTTGCAAGCTAGGATAATGGAAATAGAGGTAAGTGCGAATTTAAAGTGTACAAACCGACCGCTAAATTTATATCAAACAGGAATGCTAAATACTTGCTATGACAAATTTCAGCGTAATCATTTCACACCAGTCCATTATTTTTCAAGAAACGTGCAACTGGGAATCCATGCCATTCATCTGAATGACGCGCTCCTTCCAAAGATTCGCGCCATAAATATGTGTGAGAGCCAGTAGAGATGGAAGGGAAGAGAAGGTGACTGGGAACGAGACTACACAGCGAAATGAAGAGGAAATCGAGGGGAGGGTAGGGGGTCGACGTGACGGTTTGGAGGGAGATACCGGGGAGGACGGAGGCGGAGGGGCAGGCAGAATGGCAAGGCGTGGCGGATGAAGGCGATGGCGAAAGGGCGTGGTTGGGAAGAGGTGCAGTGTAGCAACTGATGGGAAGAGAACTGCGAAATGGGAGAATATGAGTGGAATAAAGATGGTTTGAGGGAAGAAGATGAAAAGAATAAGCCAAAGTATTCAGTCTGAGTTCAAGGTCGGCCAACAAACACAATGGACAGAGCGTCTGACTTCTGAAAAAATGATTTATGTTCATATCCGGGCGACTTCCATCGTAACCTCTCCTTCAAAATATTGTTGAGTTATACCGTTCGATATCAAAAGCCCTCTCAAGTATTACATAGTACTAAAAACAACACACATACCAGGCCACGAGCAAAACTGGCCGAAGCAAAGATGTCTACTTCATTGCGTACTGCTCATTTTTCTACACCGCAATATAGCCCACCTCCTTGTTGCTACAACGTTTTTCCCTCCTCATAAGTCAGCCTTCCCCTCAATCGCCATTTCCTTCGTCACATTCTACGGCGTACTCCCCGTCCTCCGTCCCCCTCGACATCCCCCCGATCGCACGTACGCCTCTACTGCCCTTCCCCTTACGCGTCCTCTCCCTCTCCCTCCGTCTTTCCGACCCGCCCCACTTAAACTGCCCTCCCCTTCCGGCCCTGCCCGCCCCAACCAGGCCAGCATCATCTATTTCCACACCTATTAGTCTGCAAAGGCACTTTTCGTTCTCCTCTTAGAACATCTATAATATTCACTCCAAAAATTGCCTATATTATTATATCTCCTCTCGTACAGGCCTAAAAAATATATATTTCCTTAGTATTATTTTTTCTAATTATTCTGTCATCATCACATTCCTAATATCCTGAGTTCCTATTCTAGCTAATGCATGTCTTT
This sequence comes from Hetaerina titia, assembly GCA_037158775.1. Lineage (NCBI taxonomy): Eukaryota > Metazoa > Arthropoda > Insecta > Odonata > Calopterygidae > Hetaerina > Hetaerina titia. Next base: position 69,981,105 of record CM073779.1, read on the forward strand.
TTCTATGTCTAATGTTCTTCTACTATCGATTTCTCCTTATGAGGATTTTGGGAGATGACGACCGTGGAAGCTTTGCCTCGTCTGCTGCTGGGCACGGTACTCGTTCGATTGGACTGAATACCGTAGTGCATAGCAAGACTCAAGTTCACTTTCATGCCCCTCATATCCTTCTTGTGAGTAACAAATAATATAGTTTCCCATTGACTTCTTCAATAGTGTTTGTAACGTGACACCATCAATTAATGGGCGCCTTGCTGAGATCAGACAACTTTTCAGTCGCCTGAGTAACGGATGCTCTGTGGACAACCTTTCGACTAGTTCCTTCCCTTCGACATGGCATCGGTGCCCCACCATTGCTTCGCATGGCTCTATGAGTCATGAGAACGCACAAACCTTTTCACCACGTCAAGATTGTAGTCCACAAGGAAGGAATGCACAGATAATGCTGATGACAAAGCTGAAATTATAGATGCATTGATAATGAATTTCCGTGAAACATTTGCTCCAGAAAATTTCTTTAAACCCAATGTACTATGATAAACGTGACAAAAATTTTCGTTATTAAAGGAAAAACAATGTCATGGATGCGTGTCATAGTTTCAAATACCCCAGAAATAAAGAAAAACAATTGAAAAAATGTATATGTTATTATTACTAACGGTAACCTAACGGTCAAGTTTGGACTTGGATGGACACAAAACACCAAACGGTATAGAGTCAACTTCCTTGCGTATTCTGACAAAGTACAATCTAACATCGAATACTAAAAATATGCTATTCTTAAATTTTGCATACTTCCTTCATCCCTTAATTCCGTCCACCATCCCTCTACTACTCTTGTCCCTTCCTCGATTGCCCAGCATTCTAAATCCCATCCCCAATCAAAATGCTCTGCATCCATCTTTTCTACCACCTTAGGAATTCTCCAACGATCTCCTATCTTCCGCACCATATAAAGTGTGGTGTGGAGGAGAGGGGATTCCTCGTTTGCAGGGTCACCGTTCAACACGGATGTCCTTATGTGTTGTAAAAGTTGTGTCATCCGTCGAGATAAAATTTTCCTGACTCGAAGATTTTCGTGCAGGATTTTGGAAATTGCCAGCGATGAAATCTGTAGTGTCGCTTCAAAATCCATAATTTCACAGGATTATTTTCATTAGACAATTAAGAATAATGCTGGTTCGCACCAGTTTTTGTTGATCTTTTCCTCAGCCACTGCAATCTCCGGACGAACTCTCCTTGTCTTTAAACGAAGTTGGGTCTCTTCTAGATTCTTGAAACCACCGAAGAATTGCCACACGGGAAGGATCAAGGTCACCGAAGCCCCGAAGCAAACGATCAAGGCTTTTTAGGTTCGCTTAAATCATATTTAAAAGTATAAAAATCATTGCCCAAAAGTGCTGTCTAGCCGGCTCCATTCTCACTACTACATGCCTGGTAAACAGAAACAGAATATTAAGCAGTGACGTTAAAAATGTGTTATTATCCCATTTTAATACGGTAGGGGAGATCATGTTAATAAAATTAGAGATATTAAATGTGGAACAGATACATTAAAATGCCGTTTTATCCAAACGATAAGGGATCAGAAACACATTGCCAGACAGCGGTAGGGGTAAAAATATTCCAGTGAAAATTAGTATGGTGTGGTGAAGACCGTCTGCCACACGCCCTAGCGGTTGCTTGCAGTGTGCTAAGGATACAAAAACAAAGGAAGACCGCTGAGCGACAGCGATGAGTCGAGGAATTTGAAACTTGCGCGCGATACTCGGAAAGGACGCCGCTGACGTCCTTGGAAAAGTAATAATAGACTGCAACATAGTCTTTCTCAAAACCTTTGTGACCTCGTAAAATTTTCATAACTTTCCAGGAACAGCAGCAGCAACGTAGGTGGTCACAGACGGGCGGACACTTCTGTTATCATCATGGGCATTCGTGTTCACTCTTACACAAAAGGCGATACTGACGCACATCTCTTATCACTCATTACATTTGGCCCGTTCAGAGCACAAATTTCCCGATTAATGTCTTATCCCCGAAAGGACCTCAACTTCGGCGGGAAATCAATTGTATTCTTCATTCACTCGGTATTACAAAGAAACGATAACGGGCTTTCCAAACACTGCCGCTATAAACTTGCCTATTGTGTGCGTCAATGCAGTCTTTCACAACGAAGAAAAAATTAATGACAGGGACGTTGAGTAGGGATTTTAAGGAAAGGCACATTAAATTTCGATACAGAGCATAGTTATTTACGACGCGGAAACATGAAGCAGGATGACAAGGATAGATTTGAGGTTTTTGAAATGTGAGCGTACAGAAGAATATAGAACGTGAATTTGGCTATATGGGAATCAAAGGAGAACGAGGTTGGCATAGTGGGAGAGGAGAGCGGATTTCTGGGGGCAATCATAAAGAGAGAGGAAAAATGGATGCTTGATAAGTATATTGATTAGCATGGGGATATTGAAGACATAGATATAGGGGAGCATGTTAGGCAAACGTTGGCGGGGCTGGCATTGGATAGGTAGGCTGAACGGAATGAAGCGGGGTAGTAAATTTTCGAAGCTGAGGATTTTATTGTGGAGCAGAATTATGGGTTGTTTTTAGTTTGAAAAGGCAAGGAATTTATTTGGTAGCTTGTGTCAAGGCAAAACCTACCTTTACGGGTAATACACATATGAAAAAGTATTTCGTAAAAGTATTTCATTGACCTGTCTTCTTTATAATGTACTGTTGTATTAATTTTCTGTACAAATGATCATTTAAATTATTTAAAAAGGACTTTTCCATTATTATATCTTAGAACTGAAACTTGTACTGTGTGTTTTCCTGAACGATTACAAAATGTATTAAACGTAATTTACACCGTGGTTTTTTATTACGCCCATATTCTTATCATTTGTCTCTATAATTCATGATATGACTAGGTTGGGTGATCATTGCCACAGCGTGTTACAATTTCTTCATTCATCCTTCAATCGACTTCATGGACATGTGGATTACCTGCACGTTTCATATTTTCCGGTTTGTCATTATTTATTCTTTAATCTAGGAAATGTTCTAGCTTGCGCTCGCTACTGTTGAGCCAACTTATTATACACCTGTCTTAGGGGCCCTTAAATCACTTTTTAATTACTCTTCATATTAACTTTTACGGTGAGTCAATGAAAAATTATGCCCTTCCTCCATTCCCATTTCAATTTTTTATCTGTGTGTATGTCATATGTTTTCGGAGTGTAATTGATGGGTTCTTACCCCAACAATCAGATCATTAGTTCGGGTTACTTATACTTTGTTATTTACTTGGACTTTTGTTATCCCAGCGTCATTTAATCATATTTCTAGTGGAAATAATAATCTAGTGGAAATATTCCATAGGAAGCTTAGCATATTTGAAAGATCTAGGTAACTATCATAAGAAGTTGAAAATAACAGAAGAAATACTTCAGTCCTGCAATATGTGATTAGAAATTGAGTATACTGTATTACAGATTTATAATGTAGCAGTGTTTTTTCGATACGAGTTTTTATAGGTAAGACAAGTTAGGGAAAATATCCCTTAGTATTCCGCACCGATACGCTTGAAATCCTCTAATTTGAAAAGTCTCTTGGCATTGATGATGCAGGGAGCAAGGAAATGATATTTATGTTCTTTGGTTGTCACTCGATATCATGTCTTGTATATTTTCTGCGATATATACTGAAAAAATTAAGTTATTCATATTAAAATTCATTGCTGAAAAAATTACATGAAAACTTCGTTGAGAGAATTGACAACAGATCCCCATAGTTGTAATCTTTTCCAGATAATCGGAACATAGGCTTCTGCTTTTATGCATATTATTTACCATCCAATGAACCCTGCATTCAGCGATTCATAAATGATTGTATTTTTTGGCAAGTAAAAGGGAGGAGTTCTTTATCCATTCGGACTGAGTTCAGTGGCAAATACCAAATTCTCATATTTTGTCTGGAAATTTTTTAACTTCCTCCTCTCCTTTTTCTTCCTCCACCCCTCTAGTTTCCCTACCCAGCTAGTCTCTCGCGAAACTTGCGCCCTCAAATACCAGCTGGTGGTGCGCCATTGTGTTTCCGCGGGCAGGATTTACAAGGCGGGACGCCACTGGAGGGGAGGAGACCTTGGGAAGAGTCGTATGAACTTATCAAGAGAGACTTGGGGAGGGGGAGGGGCTGTGCGCGCCACGGATAGGAGGGCGGCGAGTCGAGAACCCGAGAGTGGGGTAGATGTGCCGTGCAACCACGCACTTCTAGCGCCTGGTCACATCCACCCCAGGGGGCGGGGGAGTGGCGACGGGTGTAGGCGCGGCTGAGAAGAGTAATGGGAAGGGAACTGCGGGAAGGGGAGGAGAAGAGAGTCGTAAATTGAGGGAACTATTTTTTAAGCCTCAATGCTGAGGATAACACGTTTCCACCCGGCCATTCGTTCCCCTTCCGCCTCCTGTGCCTCTTGCAGTCGATGTTCAGAATATTAGAGATAAACCAGGCGCCCACAAGAGCCTAATCTTTTATGAAAGGCAAGGAGCGGTCGATAGTCACACAGTCCCATCCGAAGGACTCGAAACGTCTTCTATAGAGCATCCGTAGTACAGATCGGTGCTCATAAGAAAAGTTTAATCCCATGGCCTTGGCGTTGGAAGCCAGTAAGTAGACTATGCAGCGCATGAAACCGATCTCCGCCACCTCACTTTTTATTAAAAACAATTTAGGCAGTACCCTGTAAGCCACCAATAGGGTGGCAGGAGGTAATGACACATGAGACAACTCTTTTTCCTAAAATACCTTTTCCTCCTAGCTCGGTGAGATAGCGTTGTCATGATCCCTTATATCTCGTGGAAAAAATGATATCTATCTGTTGTTATAGAGAATGTTTCCTGTATAAATAATTGGTCCCGGACAAGTAATCATAGCTTGAACTAATATTCCATGCGATATAAATATTCCCTTATTTCATTTTTCATTCATTTAAGTCTTTTTTCTGATTCTCAAAACATTTTTATTGGGAATCTAGTAAGAAATTAAGGATTAACCACTTCATACCAAATCAAATGAAATTAATGGAAATAATGTTCATCAAATGAATTAAATTAATAAATTATGGTTAAAAAGAAAAAGGGAATTCCATTTAAGTACCTACGATATCATTTTCGACAATATAAAACTTGCCATAAGAATATTAAATTTAACCAGCTGAGGTTACAAAATAATTAGACCATATGACCAAAACATTGACAGTGAAATAGCATAATATTTATTTTTAGTAATTCAAAGTCTGCAGCCATTGTGAATAAAATAAAATATTTTTTGATCACATTCAACGAGCAGATAAGGAAGGTCAGAAAATTTTTTTGGCCTTAGTATCGTGATATTATGAAATACTTTTGGGAGCTATAAATATGTATGCATTCACATATTGGTAACCCACTTTTCTTGGATGCCCTAGACGTTCAACTCACTAGGTAAGCCGCAGGAGTTGCTGAATCAATAATTTTATTTGATTATAGGTAAGCAGCAGATTAAGGTAGGTTCTGGATGGATACAAGCTACTAAACAGTGAAGCGGTTCTTGTGTTTTCTTACGAACTAACTTAGCATCTTATTTTACAATAAGCCCCTCATCTCCGTACACTTACATCCTCATTTTGTCGTTTGTTTGTCAGACTGATATGAACATACTATAGTGTTGTCGTTTCCAAGATTTTGCTTTAGCATAATCTGAACACCTGAGCAGTCTGAGATATTTACAGGCTAAGGATAAGTGTCCTTTCCCTGCAATCTACTACAATTTTTTCCAAATCATTCATTTGCTTTTCCCTACTGAATTTATCAAACGCCTATCTACTAATGAGACAAATGCGTCCTGATTGTACTCCTTGAACCTCTCCATTATTTATCTCATTACCACAATGGCATCAGCGTTGCACTTTCCTTCCTGAAAACAAATAAACTGGGTAATAATTTTGATCTGCTCTCAATCAACTTTTTAATGAGCCTAAAAATCATATTAGATGCATGCGAAATTAAACATACTGTTAGGTAGTCTTCACATAATTGAGCCCTTACGTTTTCGGATTAGACACTTACGTTCCTCTGAAAAATTCTTCCGGTCAGATTTCTTTCTCATAAATTCTATTAATTTATCCATAAAAACCTTTTCCTTAACCTTTAAGTATTTTCGGCGGATTTATGTCTACCCCACGGCCTTATTTGATTCAAATTCCCATAATACTCTTTCTATTTCACTATCAAGTAACCCTGGACCTATGCTATCCTCATTTACGTCACATTCTCTCTCTGTCTAACCTTGGTGGCCTAAGGCTTTTATCGTACAGTTCTTTACATACCTTCCATCTCTTTTGGCTCTTTTCTTACTTCTTCCATCTCTTTCGTCTTCTTACTTCTCAACAATTGTTTAACCTTCCTAAGTTGCGCACCAATTTCATCCTTTCTCTTTAAACGCTCCATATCATCGCACTTTCTCTTATACTACATTTCTTTTGCTCTGTTTGTAACTCATGTCAATTTATTATTCATTTTTTTATACTTCCTTCTACTTAAATCTGTATTTAAGTTGTTCTAATTCTTTCTTTCATTTCTCTTTCTAATTATTTCATCCAAAATCCATGGTTTTCTTGTCCTTTTCAGAGAAAATTGATCTTCTTCATTTTGCGGTTTTTGAAATTATATTTTCGGTAGAGTCGCATTTTCCTCGATAGTACATAGCTCCTTTCACTCACTCATGATTTACTCTATCGCTTGCGGCTTCTCCTTCCTTGTCATTCCAGTTAATGCTCCTATATTCTATTTTGTAACCCCCCTCCCGTGCCTAATCTTTTTGAAACGGACGCTACATTTGTTGGATCATGAGGTTATAAATCTGTGACTAAACAAAATGTAGTCTAACTGATACATTTATGAGGCACCTGGAATTTTACATGAATGCCTACGCCCTCTTGGTGTCTAAGCCATGTGCTGGTAATGATGAATCGCTGTGTTGTACAGAACTCAATTGCTTTATCCCAGCGGCCATTCCTTGTGCCTAAGCCGTTGTTTCCCACATCACTTCCATCCCTTTTTTCGCCTACTGTCGCGTCCCAATCCCATACTCACAATTATTGGAATTTTTATTTTCTGCTTTTGAGTACGTAAACTTCTAGAATGAAACTTTCCTGACGGATTTCTACGTATTTTGCAAAAAATATTTACCATTTTTAAGTTCTAATTATTTGATGTAAAGGCAGTGTAATTGGAAATCCTCCAGTTTTGACTAATTGCGGAATAAGTAGAAAAAGTGCTCTTTTTACCGCCTCCCCTAGCTCTGATGCAGCTTTGACCACTTATATATTTCAACTTCTCATTCAAAATTAAGTAATTTTGAAATTTGGTTTTATAGAATTTCACTGAGGGGGAAAATAATATTTTAAAACATTGACCTACTAACGGGAAATGTTTGAACCCCTAACGTGGAATATTATTTTCCCTCCGAGAGGTCTAGCTGGGATTTGTTACACTCGTAGGTCTCAAAGAGTGTATTTCATATGATCTGTATTCAGGAGTTAATTTAAAAAAAATATTTTATTTTAGAACGGTTTCTGACTGATTATGTCTAATAGAAGTATATTCCGTTGGAAATTAGCCAGAAGAAAGTGACCGAAGATGCACATACCGGTGGTCAGAGATGCTATCCATTCTCATCAAGCCTTCATTCCATGACCAACTTCAGTGCAAATACAAATTATCACATACTATTTTCGAATTATTTATGAATGTATCCAATTTGCCATTTTTTTACGGGGCACGCATCCACTTGTACTCACTTAGTTTTTCTCGTCACCCATTTTGCCGGCATAAATTAGTGTTCTTGGCCGGTTACGCCTCACACACGTGCCCTAACAGCGATTTCCTTTTAAGAGAACCGCAGGGCGAAGACATGATTGCGAAAAGTCGCATCCACCTAGACTTTTTCTGTGGAGAAGATAATACAGTAAGTCCTAAGGCTTTCTAGTTAAAATAAGATATTTATGATTCCTTAGGGCATATGCAAATATTTTCATAACGTTATGATTGAAGCCTATGTTTCCCAATGACGAACACTCCTTCAAAACTGCTTGTTTCCTGAAACAGAATGCGCCCGAACCGTCTTGTCTCTTTCATTGGGATCACGCGACGTTTGTTATTTTATCGCTTCCTGTGTTCGAAGGTTGGGTATGCATACATTTGACCTCATGAAATTTAATCAGAGGAAGTTAAATGCGGGGATTGGAATGCTAATACACTGGCTTTCCTCCCTGACGGCCCAGGTGCAAATCCCACTGGTGACTGTTTTTTCCGTTGATGCTACGATACCTATTTGGGTTGTTATATGGGATTCACTAAAGTGAGTATGCCGGCTACGGGATGGAATGTTTAATTTTCGATCTCCTGTTCAATTTTGTCAAGACAGACCAATGCCAACCTTTTTCTCACCCAATTGTTATTCCTTTCCTCCAACATCCTCCCCGTATTAGATTACACATCTAATAATTCTGGCGCGAAATACCTCTGTTTTCATTCGATTCCCCTGGTAACTTTTTCTATTAGTGTTTACATGTGGCTTTCCCGAATATATTCCACCTAAGTTAAAAGGTCTTCATTCTAAATGCTACCGATTTGGTGTTTTTTTCAAACTTGTCTGGAAAAATATAAATCCTTGCATGGAGGTCTTTAGTAGTTATAAATGACAAATATAAATACCATTAATTTCAGAAAACAAAAATTAGATGAGCCTTTCCAATTTCCAATTCCTCTTTAACGAAATGGGTTAAAACAAAAAAGGTTTATCTCTAATTGCAAACAAATCTTTGAGAAACCGGAAAACTAAGTAGAATTTTAATTTTTAAGAATTTCGTAATTCAGTTCTTGGTTTGACTTGCGCGGAATAAATTGTTTGCATAAATGCTTAGACAAAAATCCGGTCTATTGTCTGAATTACCCCAGCCTGATACTAAAAGGAGGCAACATGAGTAATGGTTCATGATTTCCGTTGATCAGCTTCTACCCAAGCCATAATGTACGACGCAATTATGAATCTCTAAGCAGATGGCAGCAATTTCGATTCAAACGGCAATTATATATCAGGAGATCGTGCAGAAAACGGCAGCATGGGCAAGAATAATGAAAGGCTTTTATGATAACCAATTTTATTAACATGACTATATTTTGTGTCCTACGCTAACCGAATGTTCATGTTATTATTTAACATTATTTATCATTGAACAAGGCAAAATATATTTGTAGTGAACATACGTAAAATGGGAACACGATTTCCACGAGTCATTGTTGATAACGATCCTTAGAAATAATCTCTATCAATCCATTGGCGGAGCAAAAGGTACTGCTGGATTGGAAATGAACTAACATCACGCCTGTATTTAAGAGCGATGATGGTGGAAAACCTAGTATTTACAGATCAGTTTCTCAGACATCAATTTCATATACGGTTATAGAACACAGTACCAAACCCTCTTCTCTGTCTCGCTATGAGTACGTCGCCATCATATACCTGCCGGTGGGGCGCCATTGTATTTTCGCGGGTGAGGGGAACACGTTTACGAGGCGCTCCTCTCTGGATGGGAGGAGACTTGGGAACCGTCCAACGAACCTCGCTAGTCTGCTCCAGGAGGGGGCGACAGCTGGGTGCGGTCGAGGGGGAGGGCGGTCGCGCCGCGGCTAGGTGGGGCGGCGTTGCAAAAACAGGTTACGGGTTCAAGTGGCGTGCAGTGGCGTGCAGTGCCTTGCCCCTTGCCGCCGCATGGGGGGAGGGAAGGGTTGTGGGCGTCACCGGAAAGAGTAAGGAAAGGGTACCTCGGGCAGACGAGAAGTAAATTGAATTTTATGGAACTGAATTGAAATATGATTTTGTGTATGATGCAAAATTAAGATGTTCACTTTTTGACGTCTGCCCACCAATCACCTTTTTTCCTTCTTGCAGTAACAGTTATTACGCAATACTCACAGTTTAGTGAAAAGAGGCGTCGGCATTGGCCGATGCTTTAAAAAAAGCCGCAAAACGGTCCACCGTTACACGTCCCATTTAAAGGACGGCGTACAATGCATAAAGTGTTCTCTATAGAGCACCTAATGTACGGATTGATAAACGTATGAAGAGTTCAAACCCTTAACCGCGGCGACTTAATGAAATTACGCTATTATGGGGAATGGGATCCTCACGAGGAAGGCTTCATTTTGGAACCAGATCGAGTGCAACGTTAAACAACCAGGTTTGTGAAAAGTTGTCACGAAAAGGACGGAATGTTGTCGACACTGTTGGAATAATTGGGAGGAAAGGCATTAGTAGACCGTACGTGGAAATACAGGTTAACTTTAATGTGTAAAATTGAGGCAGAATGTTATCTGTGGATGTTGAAGATATATTTGAAGCCTCGACTTATTATGGCAGATCAGATCACGTGCGTAAAAACAGGGAACATAGTAGATATATTTAAAATGCTGATTTTTCCTTGCAACATTAGAGATCAATTTGGACATGACAGCGGGCGCGAAGAAGATTATTGGCACTGATAGTGCATGCATGTCGATATCCTGCATGTTATCATTAAACAAAGCAATATTATTCACACTTCTCCAGTTTAATTTGAATAAAGGTATCCTATAATTGAATACTGTTGCATGCAAGTACCTTCTTTTGTGTGATTCACTTTGTGCCAGTGCATGACCTAATTAATATTGGTGTAAATGTGTCATGATTTGGATTCCGCATGCATGACTTTTCACCTAACACCCCCCAGAAGCTGTTGAAACGTGTTATACGTAACCCATAAATCTGTGGTAAAGTCCAAATTGGTTTTTCTCATAAAATAATGCAACGGTATAGCCGGATCAATATGACTTAAAACGGGCACAGAGCACATTGCATTCTTATGTTTTTATAACGCTTCATTTTCTTCCACCCAATGTCCTTCATCGCATAGTATAATGTCAACTTGCAAAATTGGTATCTCTAAAATTTTATTTTGGTTGCCGGGAGAGATTGAACATTTAGACATTTTGAAGACCAGACTGGAATCTTGCAATGAAGTAATTCTCCCATGTGTTGGATCAAAACGGTTCCATCGCGCTATGCTCTCGATCGACTCCCTTCATAGCTTTTTCTACCAAGATTTTCTTGCGCCTTTCACGAATATATTATCTTTCGACGACCCATTCCAACTCAATGGGGTATCTTTTTTATATACCCCTCAGGATCGTTCCCTCCCCTTTAATAACGTGCCGATGTTTCACTGGAATGTATATGTTTAGAATAGACCCAAGCTACACAAAGGTGCAGCAATAATTTCATTGCATTATTCAACAAACAAAACGTTAGTTCTAACCTTAAACTAAGTCTTGAAGTTTGAAATCTTCCGGGATTTATTCCGCGTGGATCCAATGTCTAGGACCAAAGTTTTTCTGGCGTTGTAGTCAATGTCACAAGGTTAGAAGTGATTTTTGTATATCATTATATTGATACTATTTTAAAGGTTTTCATTTTCACAATGATATTTTACCGAGAAATATGGATAAACACTCAATAACAGCGTAACGGAAACCAAGTTTTAGGAGAAACTTCTTTTCGGGTGGAACACTGAAACAAGACGGACGCTAAAATAGCCATCAATGGCGGAAAACCTTTTTGCTATCTTCGGGAGTTGCGTAGGCCTGGCGTTCTCCCACGAGCAAAAGAAAACCCGCAAATATTCCTTTAGATGGAATTGATACTTTTGTTAGATTTCAGTTTAATGATTTTTCTTCCGTAATCGTAAAAATTACTTAAAAAAACCATAAAATATACATACAGGTAATGTATACCTGTAATTTTAACGACCCGGAAACCCCGTTTTAGAAACAGGCATTTCTTGGAGGATGGACAAATGGAAGTTTTGTCTGTAAAGAGTTTAACGATGGCGGATAGACCTTAAAGTATTTTCGTAGGGAGTGGGAATTGCCCAAGGGCGAAGGAAAACCCGCAAAACCTCCGCTAGGTTCCGGTTGCGAAAGAAGTAAATTAAATATATAAATAACTATGAAGGAGAAAAACGGAAAAAAATTAAGTAAAAGTAAGAAATGCAATAAAATACAGTAAAAACAGAATAAGTAAGAAATAAGAAATGACTGTCACAAACTAGTTAGACACCAACAATTGAATAAAATGTATGATATCCTCAAGTATTTATAAAGTTTATGTAAACAGATTGGCTGTGCGATGTGGAACACTTAACAGTACACTTCACATTGTACCATCACTGGATTTGGTTATTCCACTGTTTTTTTATGCCTCCCTCATCTTCTTTTGGGTGGGAAATTATGGTATATCTGTTAGTACCCTTCGAAGCTCCTCTGCTTTCTCCTCCGGAGCTGCCATTGGGGCCTATAAGGAAAGCAGAAACCGATGTAGATTGGCACTAGAGGACGCGGTATTCCGTCCCGCTTCCGTCTCTAGAATTTCTCCCCGCTCACGCTATCAAGCTTGTCACAGCTAATCGCCCATGAATCTTTTACGCTACTACCCTTATGAAGATGATAGCGTTTGAGCTATTGAATCATGTTTTCAAGACTGAGTCTCCTCTATGATGTTATTATCATATCTATAATGTCATTAAACGCTTTTATTTAATAAGGCGGACGATGTCGTCAGGGAGTGGTGGTCGAGAAGGGTCGATCTACATGAGTAGAATTTGGGCTCCTGCTGACAAGAACAGTGATTAGTCTGTTGATGACCTCGTCAGACTAGTTTCTAGTAGTAGTTTCTACTAGTACTAGCTTCATCTATGGACCTTTGAAAAGATTTCCAGTAACTGTTGAGTTCGTCAAAGATGGTGAAGATTCTCCTCAGCTTTGTCTCAGTGCCCGAAAGGGGAACGAGAATGAGAGGTGATATACAGAATGAATTATGAGTTATTAAAGGTACCTATGAAAAATATAAATGTCAAGAAACTAGATGTGTTCAGAATTTCCAAAAAATTTGGTCTTTAGCGAATGTGGGTAAGAAGACCAAAGGAAATCTCTAAATAGTTAACAATGTTTTGAGACCCCGGAGAACTAATTGGTAGTCTTAAAAACGATTTTGTAACTCATTTCTTGGTTTAAATATTTCATTTTATTTTGGATTCAATTCAAATAGTCACTACACTAAATTGTTAACAAAATATCTCAAGCCTTAGATAATTCTCGACACATCGGTTGACTGTGCCGTTCCATGGTGCACTAGGAGCCGCTTTTGGATCCACGAATCCCAAATCCTAGAGATACGTTGATTGACAAAATTTTATTTGCCTTGATTCTGGAGACTACCTGCCACTCGTCGATTACTTTCCATTTAAAATTAACAGAGTGTCATCATGGTTTTCGTCTAAATGTTAAAAGAATCATTTGTTTGCCTCACACTTCTTTCAACTTGATAATACGAACAGAAAAAGAATATTAATTACAATGACCCATGGAGATAAAACATCAACCGGAGTGCAGGCGTTTGCAACGTTATAAAAATGTTTCTACTCAACAATAAGTCTCGGCATTCGGCGCAAGTAATCGTAGAAAACATCCCGCATCAGACCGAGATAATTTTAGAGTCACTTATCTCATGAGAGTTCGCACCACGCCCAGCCATACTGCTTACCGTCCAAATAGTCATTCCACGTCCCAAGTGATGCGTCATTATATGGGGAGCGCGCATCAGCTAATTCCTTTTCAATGGACTTTTTAGGTTGCGTGATGCATTTACTTATCGCCAATGGGATTGGAGTGGGAGAATATCGGAGTTGAGGCGAGCAGGGAAGCTTAAATTAAAAATATCGGCGAAGGAGGAAGGGAAGTTACTGTCGTAGAGACTAGAGAATGGCTGATTGAAGCTAGTGAGGAAGATTATACTTGCAAAGAAAAATTGGCAGTATCCATTTTATGCATCATTACAGGGAGAAATTATGTGATGCAAATTAGAGAATTAAATGATATCTTATTATTAGCCATAGAGCAAATGATTTTGAATATAAAAAATTCTACATTTGATTCCGGGTAATATCTATTGATAATCTTACATATAATAGCTAGCCAATAATTCTGCTACTTAAAAGGACAAGAGTAATTTTTCTCGAGAAACATTTTCAGAACCTTCGATGAATTTTCTTCAATCAAAATTATATATTTACGCAGAAATTATTTTTATATGGTGGCATTAAGTGTTCATTCTTACCGATCATCAATAAAATTCGGTGCATTATTCTAGAAATACGCAAGGTTTGGCAACCCATTGGAATAGAACGTGATTGTATAGATCATAACGTAAACCCAGATAATTTATGTAAAAAATATTTAAAATTGGCCCAAGTACAATGATCGCAAGAAATTGTTTATACCGTATTTCCAAGTTAATATTTAAGTTTAAACATATAAAAACTCCAATAAAATACAGTCACTTCAATTTTTGTTATGGTTTCAATAATTGATAAAATGGATGCATGCGCCATAATTAATCAAAGAAAAATTTTAAAATGGGAATTATTTTGATATCTATTTATAAAATAATGATAAATGTTCTCCCTCGCTCTTTAGTAGTTAAAATTAGGATAAACTCGGGCATAAATTATACAATTAAGTACTCCTTTAAAATAAGAATCTACAACAGCAAATTACATAAATAATTTCACTGTGTATGAAAACACAATGTTGTTAAAAGAAAAATTTTCACTAATTAGGGTTAAAAAATTGTGTTAGGCTTTCCAATATATTTTCCATCTATTATTTATTTCAAACATAAATGAACATTATCACCTACATATATTCATATAATTCTGTTAACTTAGTAGCTATAAAAGCATCAACATTTGAATATAGACAGAATGTGAATCAGAAAACTTGTTCTCTTGTGTTCTGATACATGCAGAAATTCATTTATCATTACGAGAAGGCAAGTTAATATAAGACTACAACAGAAAACAGGAAAAAATCTTAATGCTAATGAATAAGTACGAGGGGAATTCAATAAATAAGTCTCAAACGTCAGAAATATGAACTCGGGAGATGTTACGAACACTTAATTGGGAAGTCTTGGAACATCTACCGTACAGTACGACTTTGCCCCCAGTGGTTTTCACATGTTCAGGCCCCTAAAAAAACCATTTGGTTGGCCGACGTTGTGGAAATCATCATGCCATAGGCCCTAAAGGTTACTCGTTGCCAAAAGAAAGACTTCTTTGCCTCAAGAAATCGAGGACTTGTAAAGAGACGGGATAAGTGTCTAAATGTAAAGGGTGAATATCTAGAATATTGAAATGAATTTCAGGAATTGGCTTTGATTATTGTTACCTCTATCCAGTTTTGCGAGTTATTTATTGACTTACTCTCGTATTCCAAGATCAGAATTATATAAAAAACAAACCTTCAAAAAGTTAAACCATAAAGCATGACACAATATTGGTTATGATATAGCTTATGATAAAAAATAGTTCAATCAACTTCCACCGTAAGTGATCCCCGTCTACATTTATACCAATGATAAGTTCACTTGATATAACAAACAATTTTCTGTGCCGAAAATTTCCTACATATAATGTTTAAAATAAATTTGTAACAGTAAATATTTAACCATTTTACTCTGGAATAAACTCATACGAACAACAGCACAGGGTTATATTTGATATTTATTTTATATATTCATTAATAATAGTCCAAATATTGCAGCTGAAGGGCTCCCCGGTAAACCACTATTTCTAAAAGCACAAAATTGTAAAATTATTTCAAATATGACCATGAATACCCATAATAAAAATCACACTACATCAATATAATTGGAACATTTTTTCATGAGAAGGCTGTATTCGCAGAAGGAATTCAAAGTACTCATGATTCAAAGGATCAATCTTCATCCGAGGATGTAGCAGCATTTCCCAGGGCAAGCTGTTTATCACTGGTATTGGCAAGTCCATAAGGTTCTTCAGAGGATTCCATAGGAATGTCTTCACAGATGTTATCCGCTTGTTCTTCAGTATCAGGGCTTGCAATGCTTTTATGGCTGTCTTTAGAAGCGGCCTCAGCTGCGCTATTAGCATTGCATTCAAAGTCATCGGTGGATTTGTTTCCAGCACTTTCCAGCATTGAGGTACAAATTCTTTTCGAGGACGAGGCCATCATTTCGTCACAACTCATTCTCCTACGCTTTCCAATCAAGGCTACTTTCTCCCTCTCAGTTGTGGAGATATCATGAGTGCCTTGTGTATCCACAAGCATGTCTGCATCTTTGATACAGATGGGTCGCACCGCAGGAAAACATGGAGAAAAGATAAAAAATATTATCAAAAAATGAAACCTATGCAAAAAACAGTTTTTCATAATTAAAATTAGGCAAGACATTTATCATTTTTTTTCAAATTTCACACAATTAGAATCCAATAACCTTAAAGTAAATGTAATCAATCAATAAAAATTTCAGGACATTTAAAGAAAAAATAAACACACACATATATACGTATACCTTTATACATATAAAATTTCATTTTCACACAGAAAGAACTCGCCAACATCTAGTTGATGTTTCGGCCGTCTGCATCACACATTAAGGACAATCATAGAAGAGGTAGGGATGGCGGAGCCAAGCAGACTGCTAATGTAAAAATATTTCCATGACCGAGACTTGAATACCGAATCTTTCTACTTGCCGGGCGGAGGCTCTATCTATTTCCATGTGAATGAATATTTGTTCGCCGTATGGCGGGATTTTGTGTTTGAATGTGTGTGTATGTATGTATGTATATATATATATATATATATATATATATATATATATATATATATATATATATATATATATATATATATATATATATATATATATATATATATATATATATATATATTCTGACATGAAGAAGGCCTCGGAGTAGGCCGAAAGCTCAAATCATCTACAGTGTGAGTGTCCTTTTACGTGTTATCTGTTTTATATTGTGCTGTCCAAAAGTTATATATATATATATGTATATATATATATATATATATATATATATATATATATAATATATCGTTATACCTATTTCTATGTTTGAATGAATATTTGTGCGCCGTATGGCGGGACTTCGTATTTGAATGTGTATCTGGCCAATGTGGCTCATCTCTTCTTCTGGCTATGCGTGCCACGAACATACACACGTGCTACTGTTCCTATTCTATATGATACTATATGCTTTCTAACCAACTGTCCCCTCTTCTTGTGTGTATTGTCTATTTCTCCTTTGGTGGATGGAACAGCTCCCTAAAAAAAAGCCTTCCTTTGGCAAATGATTCGGAGCACTTGGACGTCTTAATAAAAAAAAACATCGCAGATCTCAAGATAAATTAAGTTTCCTCGGTGGTGTAATGGTAGCACATCCGCCCGGCAAGTGGAAGATCCGGTGTTCAAATCCCGGTCAAGGAAACATTTTTACTTTCGTGATCTGCTCAAAAACCGCCTTCCCCACATGTCCTGTGTTCCCCTTTTATGTGTTTTCCTATCCCCTTTCGTTATACCTATTTCTATGTTTGAATGAATATAATATATATATATATATATTATATTCATTCAACATTTTATATATATATATATATATATATATATATATATATATATATATATATATATATATATATATATATATATAAGCTAGTTGATTTTTCGGGTACCAGATCTTCCTGGGAAACCATAACCGGCACAGGGAAAGGAACCGGCCCCCCTTACCCTGATTCACACGCCGTCGGGCTTGGTACACGGGTGAGCTCTACCATCACCTACTAAACCGACCTTCGGGTTGATTACATAATACACACACTCGTGTTTTGGAAAACAAGAGGAAAATACTTCTTAATTTAGTCCACTGTTCCTTTCTATTGGTGACCTTATAACTGTAATTGTTTCCATCAAGCGTACCTTTCCCCTTCCTGAATCCAAACTGATGATCCCTAAAGTATTAACTTAATTGCATTCAATCCTTTTGTTGACGATTCAGAGACCACTTAAGCGGCATTAGAAATGAATCCTATTGTCCTCACATGATATAGTTTTTACGTTATTTGAAAAAAGAACTGAATTTTTTCTGTCAATCTCTTAAGCCAGATTTCTTCTTCAGAGACGATGGGAATCAGTCCATATAGTCCCTTCCCATTTTTTCCTAATATTTTTTAAGTAGATCCACAGGAATGCTGTCTACCCACACAGCCTCATTTGATCTCATCTCCCTTACTGGCCCGATTATCTCATCGTCGAGCATGGCTGGACCTAAGCTATTTCCTCTACCTCATGTTCTCTTTCGATGTCTAACCTAGTTGGCCCATGTTCTTTGCTATATACTTCTTCTATATATTCCTTCCATCTCTCTGGTGTATTTTTTGCTACAAATAGTATCTTATCTGATTTATTTCTAAATATTGGCACAGACCTTTCGTTCTTAATTCCTGATAATGATATAAACTTGCTGTGTAGCGCACCAATTATCATCCTTCCTCTTCAAACATTCCATATTCTTTCACTGCGTCTTCACCCGTTCTGCATTTTCCTTGTTTGTTACCAGTCTAAAATTAATATTTAACACTTTTTACTTTCTTTTACCGAAGTTTGTGTTTACATTCTTGTTTTTCCTTCTCTCATCTATCTTTCTAATCATCTTATCCGTGTTGCATCGTTTCCTTGTCTTATTTATATTTAAAGTTTCAATATTTTCTTTTGCGGATTTCGTTATCCCTTCATTGATATATTCCAATTTACTCAATAGTACTAAGGTCCTCTCCCTCTCTCATGCTTCTCTCTACAGGCTACTGAAACTAATTCCTTGGAATTCCAATAAATACACATACATTGCATTTCCTAACGTACCACCGCTGCATTGTATTTTGGAATATCACGCTACACTTCATCCATACCAATTTGTAATCAGAGTCCACTCTGAAGAAACTGTTGGAATAGTTCTCGCTATTTCTAAATCATTCGTTAGCCATAGTATCATTCCGCCAAGCAATTATAAGAACGACGATTTCGAAAGCATATGCGACTTGATAGAGGACATTATAGCGTTGGTTCCTGCAGGGAAAAATTTGAGAGTGATGTGGTGTTGGAATGCAACGGTAGGCGAAGGAAGAGATGGTGATGGGGCGGGGGACTAATTTGGGGCGGTTAATGCACGAGGAAGGACCGCGGGGAAATATTTTCTGGTTAGGGTTAGGTTTATAAAAAAAAGTTAGGTAATCTACCGTTTAAGGTAGGTTTTTTTGACTATCAAAAAACTATCTAATAAACATTTTGTAACCCCCCACCTAGCAACCTAATCTATATGAGATCCCTCTTCATCTCTGTGTACTTCTTTCCTCCATTCATCCCGTCCAACATCCCTATCCTGTTCCTACCCTTTCCTCGCTTGCCCAACATTCTCCCCACTATTACCTTCTTCAAGATCCCACTATTGCCGATCAATACGCCTTTAATCCATTTTTCCTGCCCCCATAGGATTTCTCTCAACAAACCCCTCTCCTCACCCACCATCTCCAGTACTTCCTCATTTGTTTTTCTTTCGGTCCATTTCACCTTCTCCATTCTTCTCCACACGCAGATTTCAAAAGCCTCCAATCTACGTCTATCCTCCTGCTTCACTGACCACGTTTCCGCGCCGTGCATAACTACGCTCCATATCAGAGTTTTTACGAGTCTTGTCTTAACATCCCTACTCAACGTCCCCGTCATCAACTCCCTCCTCCTTGTGAAAGCCTCTTTGCCTAGCGCAATATTCCTCCTTTCGTCCCTACTACTTTGGTTGTGTTGGACCAAAACACTTCCGAGAAATGTAAACGGTTCTACCTGTTCTCTTTTTTCCCCTCCTATTTTAACCCTTTGCTTTCTGGAAAATCGCATAACTTTTGTTTTATTAATATTGATTCCCATCTCCTAACTATTCCCATCTCCTATCTATCACTGAACCTCCAATTCACTCAGCAAGGCTTGCAACTCCATGGCTGACTGAGGAACTAATGCTTGGTCATCAGCAAACCTAACCGATTTTACGAAATCCCCTCCGACTTTCATTCCTACCTCCAGTTCTTCCCATGCCTCTTTAATCATTTCCTCCACATATACGTTGAACAGCACCGGTGACAATGGGCAACCCTGCCTTACACCTCTTCCTAACAATGCCCATCCGGACTCTCCGTTCCCCACTCGCATCTGAGCGGTCTGAGACACGTACAGGTTGCGCATCAGTCTCCTGTCCCTCCAATCCATTCCTATTTTCTGCAATACACGCATTAATTTTTCCCAATTCACTCTATCAAACGCTTTTTCGAAATCTACAAAACAGGCAAAAACGTCCTGATTGTATTCTATATTCCTCTCGACTAGTGATCTCATTACTGCAATGGCATCACGCGTACCTCTTCCCTTCCTGAACCTAAACTGATCATCCACTAAGTAATCATTTGCCTTACTCTCTATCCTTTTGTTGATGATCCTGAGAATAACTTTAGCTGCATGGGATATCAAACTTATTGTTCTGTAATCCTCACATGACGTAGACTTTGCCTTTTTTGGAATAGGAACTAACACCGATCTCACAAAATCTTCCGGCCAGATTCCTTCCTCAGAGATACTACGAATCAGCCCATATAGGGCCTTCTTCCCGCATTTTCCTAAACATTTAAACAGTTCTACAGGAATTTTGTCCACCCCCACGGCCTTATTTGCTTTCATCTCCTTTCATGCTCTTTCTATTTAATCGTCGGGTATGCCTAGACCTAAGCTATTTTCTTCTACGTCATGTTCCTGCTCTATGTCTAACCTTGTCGGCCTAAGTTTTCTACCTTACAGTGATCCTATATATTCCTTCCATCTCTTTTGGATTTTTCCTGGTTCAACTAGTATCTTTCCCCATTTATCTTTTACTGTTAGCACAGATCTTGCTTTCTTACTTGCCGATAATAACTTAACCTTGCTGTATAGAGCACCGATTTCACCCTTCTTCTGTAAACTTTCCATATCCTCGCATTGCGTATTCCACCATTCTTCTTTTGCTTTATTTGTGGCCCTTCTCAATTTATTGTTTAACTCCTCCTCCTCTTCATCTCTATGTACTTTCTTCATTCCGTTCCTTCCTCCTCCCTTCATCCCGTCCAACATCCCCCTCGTGTTCCTACCCTTTCCGCGTTTGCCTAACTTTCTCCCCCTATTACGTTTTCAGCATCCCATCACCGATCAGTACACCTTTCATCCATTTTTCTTGCCGCTTTAGGATTTCTCCCAACAAATCCCTCTCCTTGTCCACCAATATATATAACTTGCTCATTTGTATTCCTTTCGGTCCATTTCGCCTTCTCCATTCTTATACATACCCACATTTCAAAAGCCTCCAATCTACGTCTATCCTCCTGCTTCAGTGGCTAAGTTTCCGCGGCGTACATATGAAAGTTTTTATGAGTCCTTTCTTAACATCCTTGCCCAACGTTACCGTCATCAACTCCCTCCTCCTTCCTTCTTGTGAAGGGTTTTTTGCCTTGCGCAACTCCTCTCCTTACGCCCGTGCTGCTTTGGCCGTGTTGCCCCAGAACACTTCCGAATTATGTAAACTGTTCTACCTGCTCTACTTGCTGCTCGGTCATGAGCATTCCTAACTATTTTTAAAAATTTCACTCCGACATTCATTCCTACCCCCAGTACTTCTCATGTCTCCTTAATCATTTCCTCCACAATATACGTATCGAATAGCACCGGTGATAATCGATAACCCTGCCTTACATGTCTTCCTAACTCTACCCATCCGGACTCTCAGTTTCCCATTCGCACATGAGCAGTCTGAGACGTGTAAAGGTTGCAGAGTAGCCTCCTGTCCCTCAAACTATTCATATTTTCTGCAATCTAGTCATTAGTTTTTCCCAATTCACTGTCTCAAACGCCTTTCGTAATCTAAAAAATGAAGCAAATACGTCCTGATTGTATTCAGTTTTCCTTTCGATTACTGATCTCATTACTGCAATGGTATCCCTCACGTGCGTCTCCCTTTCCTAAACCCAACCTGATCATCTCCTAAATAATCATTGGCCTTTCTCTCCATTCTTTCGCTGTTGATCCTGAGAATCACTTTAGCTGCGTGGGATATCAAACTTATTGTTCTGTAATCCTCACATGATGTAGCATTTATCTCTTTCAGAATAGAAACTAACACTGATCCCACGAAGCCTTCCGGTGTAATTCCTTTCTAATAGCTTCTACGAATCAGTCCATATAGTTTCCACCCATATATTCTTGAACTTTTTAGTATTTCCGGAGGAACATTGTCTACCCTCATGGCCTTTTTTGATTTAATTTCCCTTTACGACCTTTCTAATTCATCGTTGAGTATGGCTGGTCATAAACTATTTTCCTCTGTTTCATTTTCTCTTTCTAGGTCAAACCTTTTTGTCCCAGGACGAATACCTCTGTATATATATATATATATATATATATATATATATATATATATATATATATATATATATATATACAGAGTTCGTCCTGTATATATATATACACAGTAATCAACCCGAAGGTCGGTTTAGTAGGTGATGGTAGAGCTCACCCATGTACCAAGCCCAACGGCGGGTGAATATTCACACATCAAGGTAGGGGGGCCAGTTCCTTTCCCTGTGCCGGTTATGGTTTCCCAGGAAGATCTGGTACCCGAAAAATCAACTAGCTTGGGTGGAGCTGCAGGTGCCCGAAGTGCCTTGCCCGGGAATCGAACCTCGGACCCTCCGGTCAGTAGTCCAACGCTCTACCCACTAGACCACCGCGACCCGCATATATATATATATATATATATAATATATATATATATATATATATATATATATATATATATATATATATATATATATATATATATATATAATTATACACAAACTACACTGTTTACTACAAATTAATTTTTGAGCGCACTAGAGATTACTTGTGAAAGGTATGGGGTGTGAATCAATCATAAAAAATAAGCCCATAAAAACTGTATGAAATAGAGAGTCTATAGATAACTCACTTTTCTTACTAAGTGTAAGATTAATATTAAAGTTGGGGGCAAACAAAAGAAGAGAGAATTTAATTTAATCTAAATTGAAAGTATTTTTGAAAGAGATTGGGCAGTTAGATGCACTGTATTAGGCAAGTAAAAGTATAGCAAGTGCAGGGAGTTGATTACATGCACCTTGCTAAATGATGAGGAGAAAAAACTAATGAAGATGTATTCAGTATGGAGCATAAATTATACATGACAACTCCTAAAAGAATTAAGTAAAGGAATGAGTCTAGGTTTTATGAAATAAGAGTGGAAAAACAACGCCTATCAGATATACTACTAACAAGAATTTGATAAGCATTCTGAATGAAGAAGTCGGCCGGAGGGGAAGGGGTTTCCGAAAATATTCTTTAGGAAAAATGCTCATGGAAATGGGATAATACCATAAATGCTTTTTAAGACATTAACAGTTGTCAATAGTACACTGGCACAACGTGTGTTGATTACGTTCGAGGCTGCGATGACCATGACAACGAAATAGAAGAAACACGTGAGTAAAAATGAGTACTTTCAATGATAATCCCCTTGTTGACGAAAGATATTGGCTGAAATACGAAATTTAGTGGATTCCTATAGCGAATAATTAGAAACTTAGAAGGCTCCAATAGGATTATTTCGGTCAGCCGGTGACCATCAACGGGGAGATTAAGGGCTTGAAAGCGAGATGACGTCAGTACCGAAGCAAGTGAGTAATGAAGTGGGTTGGGGAGGGGATGGAGAGGGGTGGTGAAGCAATGTGGTGGGGTGGAGAGAGGTAGGAAGGAGGGAGGGAGGGAGGAAAGTATATTGAAATGAAAAACCCATTCCCGGTCTCCCCATTCCCAGTGCCGGTGAAAACGTAGAGGATTTTTCGACCTTGAAACAAATAACCCCAAGAAAAATTAAATAATACATAACACTCACAAAACTATGGATACGGCATATTTGATATTCAATAATACATCCACATACTAAGATCAAACTCAAGGCGCAGCGATGGGAAGCCCCTTATTTCGCTTCGCCGCCAGCGCATTCGTATTTTGAGAAATAATGAAGAAACGCCTTCCGTTATTTCCTCAGCACATGCTTGTGAAATGTATCCGCCGATTGTCATTCCACTAAATACGACGTTAACAACTATATTGGCACGTTGAGCAGTACACACGAGACAATCAATTACACAGGTAAAATAGGACAGAATTATTAGCTCCCATATTTAGACACACCTGTCATCAGAAATTAAGATGTGCTAGAATTTGAAATTTATAGAAAATGGACACCCACCTACAATTTACCAAAAGCCGACTCAAAGCACCCGTAGTCAAAAATAGCGTCCTTCACTTTTCTAACAGTACCCCTAAATAAACAACCACACATAAACGAACTTAAGCGCATAAAAAACTCTGCCTCAATACACGAATACTGACCATGAATATTAGACAAAGTATTATTAAAAAAAAGAGTATTCTCGATAATAAATGCACTAAGCTTACACCAAAAGATACTACTCACAAAAAGGAATTCAGTTCCGTTCCTTACTACCCCACCCTTAACAAGGGACTTCAAAAGGTGTTTGAACAAGTTGACAAAAATCAATAAACAATTCATAATCTCTTAGTAAATCACATAGACCTAACTCACAATCTTAAAAATTTAGGAATTGGCGAGATTAAGGAAACCAATAGCCAACGCATACACGTAGAACAAACCGGATGAAACCCGGCCACCAGTTTCAGGGAGCACCTAGGTCAATAGTTAAAAGGTCGTTCTAACAAATCAACGGTTGCAAAAGACATATTTCAAATAGGTCACGTTATCACTCACGAAGATTTGACGTTTGTCAAACAGAGAGTTAACTTCCAACTCAACGCCACCAAAGGCGCACAAATTTACATACGCCAAGAAAATATCACAAACAACGAGTCAGGTATCATCAACTGCTCATTTATTCAATCGGTAGCATATTTTAAAAGAGCCATATATCGAAAAACGCCAAAGGACATTTCTAACAATTTATTTTCTTCCCAACTCTCCCTCACCTTCCCCACATTGTCTCATCTCCAGTCTCTCTTTTCCCCGCCGACTTCATTTCTCAATTGGCTTCGGTACTGACGTCAATCCCTTACTATCCCCGTTGTTGGTGACCAAGTGAACGAAAAAATATTATTGTGTTGTCGCAGCTTTCGAAGTTTTTTATTATTGGCCATAGGAATTAACCAAATTCCCAACCTTGCAAATGGTATATTGTTTATGTTTAATTTCCAATTCTTCCATTATGAAATAAATTACTACCCACAATCTTCACCAAATATACGAGTCGTATGCAAGACAGGGAATACATTACACACATACACACACAAACATATAAAAAGATATATATATATATATATCTTTTTATGTATATATATATTATATACAATATATAAATATATATATATATATATATATATATATATATATATATATATATATATATATATATATATATATATATATATATATATATACGCGGGTCGCGGTGGTCTAGCGGGTAGAGCGTTGGACTACTGACCGAAGGGTCCCGGGTTCGATTTCGTCCCGGGCAAGGCACTTTGGGCACCTGCAGCTCCACCCAAGCTAGTTGATTTTTCGGGTACCAGGTTTTCCTGGGAAACCATAACCGGCACAGGGAAAGGAACTGGCCCCCCTACCCTGATGTGTGAATATTCACACGCCGTCGGGCTTGGTACATGGGTGAGCTCTACCATCATCTACTAAACCGACCTTCGGGTTGATTACTGTGTTTATGGTTTATATATATATATATATTTATATGTGTGTGTGTGTGTGTATTCGCTCACACTGGAAAGTCGAAAAATCCTCATCCTAGCACTCCAAGAAACAAGATACTCAGATGAGAATGCAATAGAATCAGGAGGGTACAGAATTTATGAAGGTAAACCGGCAGTCAGGATCTCAAAAAATGCCACAAAGTTAGGTACAGCGTTTATGGTGAAACAAAATCTAACGGACTCTATTTTAGACTTCAAATCACCATCAAAACGGATCCCATTCCTCTCCTTCAGATCAGGTAATAAGGAGTACACCATCATTAACGTTTATGCACTGATAAACCAAGACAAAAGAACTAAGCTAGATAAAGTAGAAGATTTCTGGGAATTATTAGAGAATGAAACGTCAAAAATACCACAACACCATGTTAAAATTCTAGTAGGGGATTTCAATGCACAATTTGGAAAGGAAAAAAAAATCAAAGCAATAGTAGGGGACTACCCAGCACATACAAGAACAAACAAGAATGGAGAATGACTTACTGATTTTTGTAAACAATTCGATCTAAGACTAATGTCGACTTTTTTTAGAAAACTGCCTAGGAAAAAGAAAACATGGAGTTCTCCAAATACTAGACGAGGTGAATACCAAATAGACCACGTAGCAACAACTAAAGGAAGTTATAAAGAAATTATGGATGTTAGAGTAAGGAGGGGACTCAACATAGACTCGGACCACTACCTCACGGAAGTAAAGGCAAAATTTCAACCAAATGAACCAAAACTAAGATTGAGGAGAGATATGAGAATTGACACAAAACTCCTAACAAAAAGAAAAAAACATTTCACCAATAAAATTAACGGTCAGAAAATGGAAACTTGGGAGGAAATAAGAAACATAATGATGGAGGCAGCAAGAGAGCTGAGACAGCCGACAAGAAGGCGGAAACACAGGTGGTGGAACGAGATCTGTGATGAAGCGATAGACAAGAGACTAATAGCATGGAAAAGATGGAACACTAGTAAGAAAAGAGAAGACTGGGAGAAATTCGCAGAAGAAAGGAAAAGAGCATCCAAAAATATTAGAACTGAGAAAAGAAAACATGATAACAACAGATTTAAAAAAAAACAACACCAGGGATTTTTACAAGACCTTTAGAGAAGATATATGGGGATACCAAGCACCAAGCTTGCATTTTAAAGACAAAAATGGAAACCTGATAATGAACAACAAAGGAAATTGTCAATTGCTAGCAGACTACTTTTAGGAACTACTTAGCTGTGAAGAACCCACAGAAAGGTTAGAGTTCTAAGAATCACAACAGATGAACACACCAACAGAACCACCAACTCAAGTAGAAATAGAAACGATCATAAACACCCTAAAGAACAATAAGTCACCATGATAAGATGGGGTAGTAGCAGAGATGTGGAAATTATGGGGAAAACTGGCAAGGAAGAAAGTACATGGAATCATTCAAAAAATTTGGCTAACAGGAAATATACCAGAGGATTGGAAACAAGCACTAATATATCCACTCCACACAAAAGGAGATAAAACTGACACTAATAATTATAGAGGTATTTCCGTACTCCCAGTAACATATAAGATACTATCTTAAGCGTTATTAAATAGAGTAGAGGGACAAGTAGGACACAGCATAGGAGAATACCAAGCAGGGTTTAGAAAGGGAAGATCATCTGCAGAACAAATTTTTAACCGTAAAGGACCATATTAAGGATTAGAACTATGCAGAATAAGAATACAGTTGTCACCTTTGAGGAATTAAAGAAAGCGTATGACTCCCTAGACCGACAAACGCTATTTCTACTTTTAAATGAATTAGGCGTAGACCTCAACGCCAGGAGACTAAGAGAACAAACACTTATAGGTACCACATCCATAATAAAAATCCTAGGAGAACTTTCTGAAGCATTTGAAGTCAGGACAGGGGTTCGACAGGGTGATGGACTCCCACCAATACTATTTAATTTAGTACTTGGCAAGATAATGAAAAAATGGGAAAACACTTTGAAAGAGAGAAGAGTGAAAGGGATTAACATGGAGCAAGGGAAAGGAAGATTTTAAGTGAAATGCCTAGCCTTTGTCGACGATATAGCCTTGATAACACAAAACATTACAGACGCAAGAGTCATGCTGGAAACATTACACGAAATATAGGAAAAAACAAGACTGAAGATTTCCTGTGAGAAGAGTTGATAAACTTAAATATCTAGGAGAATATATTCAACCGAACGGATTGGACAACACAACAAACAAAGAACGAGTAAAAAAACTGCAACTGGCTTACAGAATTACAAAAAATCATTACAATAAAAGAACAATTTCCATCCAAGCCAAAATCAGGCATTACAACACAGTCATTAAGCCCGAAGCCACATATGGATCGGAATGCCTAACGATGAAGAAGAAAGGGGACCTGCAAGAACTGGAGAGGAAAGAAAGAAATATTTTGAGGAAAATGCTAGGACCATTGAAAAACACAGAAAATATTTGGATTAGGAGAAAAAATGAGGATCTATATAGGACTACCGAGAAAATCACAGATACGATGAGAAAAAGAAGATTGAAATTCTATGGACACCTAAAGCGATTGGATGAAAATAGATTAACATAAAAAATATTCAACTATATTTCATAATTAAAGCACACAGCAGGATGGTTAGAGGAGACCAGGAGGGATGCGGGAAACATTGGAATAACGGAGGAAGTGGTTCACAGCAGGGAGAGGTGCAGAAAACTAATAGACAATACAAGATTTACTGAAGACCAACCAACACATAAAACAAAGAGGGTGTGGACCGAAGAACAACGGCGAACAGTAGGGGAGAAAATGAAGAAGTCCTGGGAAGAAAGAAGAAGAAAAACCAGAAGTCTTGAGGTCATTGAGGTCCATAGTTGGCCAAACTCAATAATAAAAAATATATCGATTCCCGGGCAAGGCACTCTGGGTACCAAACAAGCTATGTGATTTTTCGGGTACCAGATCTTTCTGGGAAACCATAACCGGCACAGGTAAAGGAACTGCCCCCTCTACCCTGATTTATAAATTTCACACGACGTCGGGCTTAGTACAGGGTGAACTCTACCATGCAACAATAAAAATATTAGGTTAATCAAGCAATAAATTTAATTAAAGTGAGCAAATAGAAATTACGCAAGGATGATGTAATATTAATACTTTCACTGCAGCTCACTCTCTACAAACCTGTGGCGAAAAGGGATGGTATCGTATCTCCGTTACCTATATTATTCCCGAAATAATAAAATAATCTTAATAATAAAAATATGAATATTTAACAATAATCTAGTTTCACTGTTTATTTAATAAAAGTTGAAAGGATATGTTCGTAGAAGTCTACCATACGAAGGTGTTTGAATGTGTGAATAGAAAATGTGATATACGTTAGTGACCTATAAAAAATTACCAAAGAGAAACTATTGGGTTAATTATCGGTCTCACACTAGAATATCATGGCCGGCGCGGCGTTGAACCTACTCTGATACCCGAAGATACACATAGCATCCCCGACTAAACTTAGTGGTTTTACCAAATTACAAACTGCGGCCTTCATAGGAGACACAAATGCCACCTTTATGAATACATTAATGTTTAAATATAGAATATAGCACCTACGACATTTTCCACTTATTTAGATCCATTCCTGTTGTTCGCTAATTCCCATTAAATACCTTGAACATCTCCAAGCTCCATCGTTGATTGACGCGAAAGAGATGCCCTCGCCGCTGCTGTAGTTCCCGGCAATACTGCATCCGCGGTACCGCTGGGCCCGGCTGCATTTGAGTGATTGCCATCCTCAAAAGGACCGGTTGTTGGGCGATATCTCTCCCTTGCGGCTTGATGCAGAGAATTCACATGGTCAATCCAAGCTTGGTAGTATGATACTGACTGTGGGTCAGTATTATCGGAAAGGAGATACGACTCTAGCCCACAAGCCAAGCACTTGCATAACCAGCAAAATGAACATTTGCTCCACTGATTCGCGGTTATTGGACAGGAACCGTAGAATTGACATAAGTCAATGTTTTCATCAAAATTGGTGTTTAGAAGGAAAAGACAACATTCTCTGCATGTGTTTACACCGAAATTAACCAAAAAGAAATCACCCCCACAGACCGAGCACTTTTCTGGAGAATCATCTTCAAAGGAATTTTCTCTGCTCTCAGCCATGCCGTTAGCTGTCTGATACAATGAACGCTGAACAATATCAAGTCCTCTGGCTCTTCCCCACTAGAGCGGAAGCGTAGTGCGTGAGAGGGGAGGGGACCGTGCTCTGGCATAGAGGGCTCTACAAAAATAGTTCGCTGATGCATCAGTTAAGCGGATTTCATCTAAATCTTACCACCTGATGATCTTTTCGGTTAGCCATAAGTGAACCTTACCAAACCGTGAAAAACTTGGCGATTTCACTTTTATTTCTAATAAAATAACCGTTTAACATTGACAATATTACACACTTTCTTTTGTCAATATTTATATATATACCCAAATTAATTTCGGATAAATTTCTAAAGAATACACTTCACTTCAATGACAGAGTGGTAATATGTGCACTTTTAAAATATAACGTGATATTTTCATGCTTATTTTCAGGATATTTATTGATATGTCCACAAAAATACTAATTACTTCTTACGAGTATTGATGTAACAATGGCAATACTGTGAACAATTCGTATTGGCAACGCTGTGTGCTAACGAATTTAAGTATACAAAACGTACAGCATAACTGTATGTTTTGCAGACTACTTATTTTATAGCAAGTTTGTCGAAGGTTCAAATAAATTTAACTAGTTATAGAAGTTCATAGAATAAAATAAAAATGGTGATTGTGAAGTATCAAGTCCAGAACGAGGAAATGAAAGCAATAATTAAGCATTTTTAAAATTTTTTGCTTGGAGTTCACCTCTTTTCAGCTATTTTAGTGTAGTTGCTATAAAAAAGACATACGTAATAACTGTTTTAATATATTTCTTCGACGGCAAAATAGCAGTTACCTACAGTTTATGGACCATTCCTTAAATTTCTAGAGTATTTTATTCAAGACATATATAAATACTGCCTATAAATATCTAGGGGGTATGAAACAATTAATGGCCTTTCTAGAAATGTTAGGGCAATTCAAGCTCCAATTCCTTCAAAATCCATTCATGGTGTTGCCTTTTGTACATTTTTTAGAAGCATTAATCCAGACTACAGGAGCTCAATACTAGAGTTATTTAAAATTTCAGTCTAACTGTAACAAACATCCCATAATTGCCATGTATATTCTGAATAATTTACAAAGTAACAATAGGTTATTCTTGTAGTCCGATTTTTCATCAAATTTATTATTTAACAACCAGATGAATCCATTTAATCCATGCTAAATGATGTCTAATACTGCCTAATCTGCGGCATTAATTCTTTCGTTGTGAATACGCAGTTGCCCTACTGGTGATTTAGTAACATTATTATTTACCATTGCTTTGACCATCATTGAATTTGAACATAGGTAGGTATCAGGCTATTTATCCTTTTTAATTAAGATGAGTGTTTAATTTGTGCAACAACATCTGTAACCAAGAATTTTCCCAATAAAACTGAAAATAACAGATCTAGATTGAAATAACATATTGAATGACTTGGGAAATGACACAATTACTTTCATACACACACACACACACACACACACACACACACACATATATATATATATATATATTAGAGCATCCGCCTGGCAAGTGGAGAGATCCGGTGTTCAAGTCCCCGTCGAGGAAAAATGTTTTTACATTTGTGATCTGCTCAAATCTGCCTTCCTCACCTCTCTTGTGTTCGTCCTTTATATGTGTACCTTTCCCATTTCCTTATCTTTATTTCTATGTGAATGAATATATCTATATATACATATAATGAATGTAAAAATATTTGCATCCCATTTACCTATACTCTTCAAAGTAAATATGTGAGACATATATGGTAACTGGTACTATTTTAGTTAAACTTTTGGCAGAAACTAAGACCCTATCCATGTAATGCCTTAATTAACACACTTCTGTTTCATGCAGGTTATATTCATGCCTTTGTGGCTATTGTTATCACCAGGAATTCTTTTTCGCAATTAACAAGTGTTTTCTGCTTCTAAATCCTTTTATGCCTCAATGCATCATTAGCACGCTAAAGATCATATCTTACTAAATATATGTATGCTAAGCTGGAGGGCTTACATGATGACTTCCTACGAAATCAGTATTTTATAAATGAGAGTACGTCTTAAACCCTTCATATTATCTTCCAAGAATTCATAAAAATTTAAAGGCTTTACATTCCTCAAAATAGATTTGGAGGATAAATGGTGATGACCTGAAAGTACATTGTATTTATTAAAACATTCCAAAAACCACAATATATCTACCAGACTTCAATAATTGTGTCAGTGTAAACAACATAATTAAAATTAAAGAATAACTTATTACACAAATGCAACCTATTTATCCTTGATAACTCAAAAGAAATGTCTTTTTTGGGTGGTAAGAGATAAGAGAAACTAAACCTTTACAGTGGTATGTTTTTTTAATAACTGCTTCAATGCCCAACTTTGTATTTTCCAAATCAAAGTAATCACAAAGCTACAGACCTTCTATCATCTTCAATTGCAAAGCTTCAGCATTGTGACCTTTACAGGTTATCATATTTTATTTGCACACTACCTCTCCAGTTTGGGCAACTCGTTTCATGGAAAACTGTTATGATAAAACGAAAAGCGTCACTGAAATGCTTATGGAGTTGTGATGGGAATCATTGGAAGAAAGACGACTCAACGCTCGGCTAAACTTACTAAATAAATTCAGATCCGCATGTTTCAGAACCAAGGTCTCGAAAATTATTTGCACTCCAACATACATTGGTTTTTTGGATCATGTATACAAAATTCGGGAAATAGATGCCAGAACTAGAAGACTCAGGAACCCCTTCTTCCCATGGACAATACGGGATAACAACTGTAGGGTTACACTCGTAGATAAAAAAAATGCCTTTTGTCACCCTCAGCGTCTAGGTAACAATTGGTTATACTCAATTGTATGCACTTTCACAGACCTTCTGTGTGTTGTTGTCAAAACCCTTCCCACATTGGAATGCCATTAAGTAATGTAGTGCTCTTTACAGTATTGTTTGCTCTGCTTTTGGAACCCTAAATTTCCCCTTCCATCCCTTGTCGCTCTCC
The DNA here is from genome assembly GCA_037158775.1 of Hetaerina titia. Classification (NCBI taxonomy): domain Eukaryota; kingdom Metazoa; phylum Arthropoda; class Insecta; order Odonata; family Calopterygidae; genus Hetaerina; species Hetaerina titia. Next base: position 70,014,203 of record CM073779.1, read on the forward strand.
GTGGGGGAGCCCTCCTCCTACCCACAGCATTGGGCCAAAAGCCTAATCTTGGGTTGGAGAGCATTTTATGTTGCACATTCTTGTATGGTATGCACGGTGGTAGTATTTCGCCTTGTTACTTACTAAAATCTACCTTCCACGTTCTTGGATAAATTTCTTGCTGCATCATAAGGTACAATGATTTGTTATAATTAAGCATATGTACTTGCACGCTTGTGGAGTGAAGGGAAGTAGATGTGTATATGCATGCGTGTAAAATATTAGGATGTTTCTATGAATGTATGCACTACTGTGGATTTGGGTTTGCATGTATCTGTTAGTTTAGAATGCAGTTTTTCTTTTTTCCTTTTTTGGGTGGTGACCTAAAACGCCACAGGCCCTTGCGGCGTATTATGTAGATGTAGATGTGGTCTCTATAGAATCAGATAGCCAATCACTTATTTTCCTTTAAGAATTATCTCCCTCAGTTATGGGTTTGGTAAGCAGCCTAGTAAGTCTTACAACCAGATCACAGCATAATTATATGCATTTTTGGCCTTTTTCTAAGTGCAAATATATTAAATGATTCATTGTCCTGACTAGGAGCATGTAAAGCAAACATGTGTTACCACTAAATTTTCAAAAATATACATTAAAGTTCATCTATAACTTCAATTCAATATTGTCTTGTTCCCTAGACAAGTCTTTGTGCCTGTATAAGGCAGGAGAAATATGAAATCTGTACCATTTCCCAATTATGGTGTTAAGGGAGTTGCACTGAAATTAATGAAGTCATATCTGGATGATCGCCACCAATTGGTTGAACTTGATGACCGTCGATCTGTAGCTCTTAAAGTAAAATGTGATGTACCAGAGGACTCTGTGCTTGGCCCAGTATTTTCCTTGTCATGATTATTGATTTGACCTGTCATATGAAGCCTACATCTGTTTTGTGTGCTGATGATACTACTTTTCTGCAAAAAATGTCAACATCTAGAAGAAGCAAAGGTACAATCTAGCACTATCCAAAGACAGGCTAAGAAATGGTTTGATATTAATCATTTACATTTAAATACTAACAAAACTCAGCATATTGCATGCAGTCTTAACTAAAAAATAACTGATATTGTAACTGCTAAAATACTAGGAATAAATATTGATACAAAACTTAACTGGGAGACTGACATCAGTCAGATCTGTAATAAACTTAGTAAAGCTGTTTATATGTTAAGAAAGCTCAACTTTCTCATTTCAAATGAGTATTGCTTAACACTTTACCATGCCTTCTTTCAATATCATTTGAATTATGGAGTTGAGTTATTGGGTCATTCCCCACATGTTCAACAAATTTTACTGCTACAAAAGAGGGCTATTCGCTCCCTTGTTATTATGCCACCACATGATTCCTTCAAAATTATTTTATTAGGTATGGAATCATGACTGCATTTAGTTTATATTTGTTTAAGGCCTTGATTCATGTAAAAGTTAATCTAGAAACTTATCAATTGAGATCTAATATCCACAACTACTCCACAAGAGGTAAATCAAATATAAACCCCACTTACTATAGATTGTAAAAAACCTACAATACTTTTCGTAATCTGAACATTCGGCTGCATAACTATCTACCTACTCAGTTGATATCAGTGTGTATCGAGAGTTTCAAGAATATGATATACACCTGGCTATTTGCTAACATACTTTAGTCATTGGATGAATTCTTCTATGACAATCTTACTTACATTTAAGAACTAATTTATGCTGACGACATTTAACATGTTTGTACCATTTTTCAAATGAATAAAGAAGTATTATAACGTCAATGATCATCAAAAGCATTATTAGTGAATTCCAAATCAACTCCGTGAGTTTTTATTAAAATTATCCTTTATTTCTAATGCATGGCAAAAATATGAATGAATAACTTAATAGCTTTGTTTTTGAATGTATTATGAGCTTTCAGCATTCAATACACTAAGCCAAGCGTTTTTTTTAGATTGAATTATGGGAGGTTATTTAATGATGTAAATGCTATATGAACTTTGAACAGATAAAGTAGTGGTCTCATTAATATCCCCAATTAGCACACTCTGGTTAATATTTGTCATCTCTTTACCATCACCTTTCACAAGCCCAACAGGTAAGCCTGCAGCCATTGATTTGCCACCACAATTGAAGTTTTGTTGTACTTTTTTTGATTTTTATCCTGGTGTCATAGGGCAGCATTATTTGGAAATGCAAACTAATCATTGATCCATTAACTTATTATATTTAAATAGCATTTGTAGGTAGATTACATAAAAATCCATGAAAAGATTAAAATTAAGTTACATGTATGTTAGGTCTGCTTGTCAAAATGATAGTTCTATACTTATTTATTTAAATTTTATAAATATGACACAACCAACTACCACTAATGAATTTAAATAACTTTATGCCAATCTCACTTATGTCAACAACACTGCATGCCAAATATCATGACTTAGGAGCTCATTTGATTCAACAATAAGACTAAATTCATGTAGGTTTTATCCCTAATTGTTTATTTATACTTTGAAATGGTAAGACTTCATGCTAACAAAAAGCAACACTAATACTACTGGAAGAGACTTGTGGGCCCCTCAAGGAATTTCATTTTAATTTTCATTCCAAGACAATTTTTCATTCCGAAAATATCTGTAAATTCTTTGAATATCATTAAAAACACCTATAGGTTCAGTCGGTTCTATTATTATTTCAGCATTAACCAGAAGTCTTTGGAGCACAATTTTATGCATTACAAATAAATAACAGAAACAGTTAGGTTCCTCGTATATTCAAGACTCAGAATAAAAGGAAAACCACCAGCTTATGTTTACCATCAATGGTTATAACCTTGAATATTTCAATGCCTATTCAGGAAGATGAAAATTATGGACTCCTGGTACACAAGCAACAGAATTCATAATGAGTTCATTAATACTAAATTCAAATTATATAATTTATTAACAAACCCTATTTAACTGTCTGGGTATTTATCCTACTAATTCTAATATGAGGGATTAGGGTTTTTAGTGAGCTTGAAGGTTTTTCAATGCTTTTTTGTTTTGGTCAATGTTTCGGGTTATTTGGTTTATAATGTAGATATTAATATACACATTTTGAGATTTTCCTTCAATGCATTATCAGGAATTGCATATTAATTAGGATTAGAAAGAATATGGTTACCAAGGTGATCTTAGAAGAACTCCAAAATTTAATTTTAAACAGTTTCCTGAAACCTATTGTGAAAAACAGTCAGTGGTAGCCTTAGTGTGTGATTATCTCATTCGAGAGATTTGAATGCTACTGTTCGCTGGAATATTATTATCTATAACTAAGATGAATTGATTAGTTTAGTTTCAGGCAAATATAAGTTGTATGTTGCTATTTTATACAAGGCATGGTTGTCATTTGTTTTAACAGAGCGGGCATAAATTTATATATTTTGATATTATATTCTTAATCTTTTAAATTTTAAGACTTCAAAAGATGACATCAGACCTAAAAATATCCCTTCGTAGTGTACACAATTAACAGCATGGATTTTATGCATATTCCAAATATAGTCTTTAAAATTTAACTCTGAACTATGGCAAATAGATGTTCTAAAATTGATGCTTAGTAGTTATCTTCATGTATGATCTCAAAGAATTACAGCAAAACTACTGAGAGATGAATTACATATGTATGATGGGGAGTATGCTTATTTATGCAGGTAGAAAAATCTGTAAATTCTACTGAAGAGATATCCATATTTTGGATTTAAACCATGTACTCAGTACACTTGGAAGACTACCCCTTGCCCTCCCACTCATTATATACCTATTGGGAAGTTATAAGATAATTCAAGATAATGCTATTACTAGAGAAAGGCTTTGTGGACATATTTAATGAATTGAAATATTAGGGAATATTAAATTATATGGTTAGCAGAATATAACTATCAGACAAGAGCTTGAGTTTATCTATTTTTACATGATGGTGATATTCAAGTGAAGAAGTACTTCAAAAAATTCACTTTAAATAAAATCTATTACACATATATATATATGTAATATACATGAATATATGTTTAATATATACCGGTTAAGGTAGGTTTGTGGATGGACACAACTATAAAAATAAACATTTTGTAACTCCAAACAAAACCCAATCTGGCAACTTAATCTACATAAGGTCCCTTTTCATCTCTGTGTACTTCTTCCCTCCCTTCATCCCATCCTACATCCCTATCCCTATCTCATCCTCCCATCTATCCCTATCCCTATCTCAACCTCGCCCAATTAAGTCGATAATAAATAAATAAATAAATATCCTGTTCCTACCCTTTCCTCGCTTGCCCAACATTCTCCCCTCTATTACCTTCTTCAACATTCCACTACCACTCAATATGCCTTTCATCCATTGTTCCTGTCTCCATAGGATTTCTCTCAACAAACCCCTCTCCTCACCTGCCATCTCCAGTATTTCCTCATTTGTTTTCCTTTCGGTCCATTTCACCTTCTCCATTCTTCTCCACACCAAGATTTCAAAAGCCTCCAATCTACGTCTATCCTCCTGCTTCAGTGACCACGTTTCCGCACCATACATAGCTACACTCCATATCAGAGTTTTTACGAGTCTTGTCTTAAAATTTCTACTCAACGTCCCCGTCATCAACTCCCTCCTCCTTGAGAAAGCCTCCTTGCCTAGCGCAATTCTTCTCCTTACGTCCCTACCACATTGACCGTATTGGTCCAAAACCTTTCCGAGATATGTAAACTGTTCTGCCTGCTCTATTTTTTCCCCGGCTATTTTAATATTTAGCTTAGCCTTTTTCTTTCTGGAAAATCGCATAACCTTTGTTTTATTAATATTGATTCTCATCCCATATTTATCGCACTGAACCTCCAATTCACTCAGCAATGCTTGCAACCCCTTGGCTGACTGAGCAACAAATGCTTGGTCATCAGCAAACCTAACCGATTTTACGAATTCCCCTACGACTTTCATTCCTACCTCCAGTTCTTCCCATGCCTGTTTAATCATTTCCTCTACATATACGTTGAACAGTACCGGTGACAATGGGCAACCCTGCCTTACACCTCTTCCTAACACTGCCCATCCGGACTGTCCATTCCCCACTCGCACCTGAGCAGTCTGAGACAAGTACAGGTTGTGGATGTCTCCTATCCTTCCAATCCATTCCTATTTTCTGCAATACACACGTTAATTTTTCCCAATTCACTCTATGAAACGCCTTTTTGAAATGTACAAAACAGGCAAAAACGTCCTGATTGTATTCTATATTGCTCTCGATTAGTGATCTCATTACTTCAATGGCATCATGTCTTACATCAATTCATTTCAATTCATTCAACTCAATTCAATTCATCACCTCTTACATTCCTAAACCCAAACTGATCATCCCCTATGTAATCATTTGCCTTACTCTATCCTTTTGTTGGTGATCCTGAGAATAACTTTAGCTGGGTGGGATATCAAACTTATTGTTCTGTAATCCTCACATGCAATATGGAATAGGAACAAAGACTGATCTCAGAAAATCTTCCGATTCATTCCTCATAGATACTACAAATCAGTCCATATAGAGTCTTCTTCCCACATTTTCCTAAACATTTCATCAGTTCCACAGGAATGTTTTCTACCCCTAGGGCCTTATTTGCTTTCATCTCCTTTAATGCCCTTTCTATTTTATTGTCGAATATGCCTGGACCTAAGCTATCTTCTTATATGTCATATTCCTGTTCTATGTGCAACCTTGTCGGCCTAAGCTCTCTACCATACAGTGTTTCTATATATTCCTTCCATATCTTTTGGATTTTTCCTGGGTCAACTATTATCTTACCCCACTTATCTTTAACTGCTAGCACAGATCTTGCCTTCTTACTTCCTGATAATGACTTAACGTTGCTGTATAGCGCACCAATTACACCTTTCCTCTGCAAACTTTCCATATCCTCGCATTGCATTTTCCACCATTCTTCTTTTGCTTTATTTGTGGCCCTTCTCAATTTATTGTTTAACTCTTTGTAGTTCATTTTTCCAAACTCTGTGTTTAAAATCTTCCATCTTTGCAATCATCTCATCGGTTACCTATGGTTTCCTTTTCCTTTTCCCATTAACGGTTCCTATAGTGTTTTTGAGGCTTTTGAAATCACTCTCTTGATACATTCCTTTTTTCGATATATATATATATATATATATATATATATATATATATATATATATATATATATTAGTACGTATTTATCTTGAGTTTACTTCTAATCTAACTTCCTTAAAGATATATAATGTGGGACAGCCAAATGAGTAGTCTTCTATGTCTATTGACATTGATTACAAAGTTCTAATCTAAATTTTCTCCTCAATCATGGAGTCTAAATAAAACTGTGGCACTCTCTAACAGTTATATTTTGTGGGATACTGCAGGCAGAGATGAAAGATAATGACCTCTTGACCATGAATCTGATGGATTAATTTTTATTACTTCCTAAAAAACATGTTTGAGTCATGTATGAAATATACCACAAGGATTGTAAATATTCCAGACTGACACCATACAAACACAATTGGAGTTTAAATACAACTAACTGATTGTCATAAATAAAAAGAAAAGAGTAAAAAGGATCAGAAACAGTATACATAAGAATGTAATTTTTCATTAAAAGAGAGATACATGAATTTATCCTCAGTTAAGAAATGATATTCATACAGGAACTGATAAAGTTTAGAGTTGATTAATATTTTAGATTTCCCTGAATTTTCTAGGTGTTGTTTTTAGGAATTTGACACTAGAACAAAATGATTTTTAGCAAATATAGACCAGTTATGAGCAGGTATCCTAAACTCATTACACCCTGTTTTGGTGTGCCTATGTACATCAGCATTGGCTATAAAATTGAAAGTGACTTTGTATTATTGTACAATCATAATAGCAAGTAAAATATGCATTTAGGGGTAGTTAAAATTTTAATTATTTTACAAAAATATCTAAAACTCCATGCCTTTCAAACATTATCCAGGATTCTCACTGGCCGTTTTTGCAATATAGTTTGACACATGAAATGATATGAGTGTCCACACATGGAAATTCTATTTTTTAGTTTACTATGAATGAATACATGATAAACCGAAAATTCCCAAGGATTTTGTTACGGTAGATTTAAGAGAGAACCCAATTATCTTCAAAAGCGGAATGGCTATTATATTTTTGATAGGGATGAAATTAGGTAAGTTGTAGCATTCTAATTGTTCATGAAAAACAAATTATCTTTACACCACTTATTAATATAATTGATGATACTTTCAACTACTGCATAGTAAAATTCTTGCAGTTGGTTAGTTGAGTTGTATCATCTGCATGCTAATAAAATTACCAATTAATTAAATAATTTAGGAGTTGTCCATGGAAGCTAGTGTATAGGAGGTTGTGTATAATACATGTATATATGAAAGCAAAGTAGGGGACACAATAGATCAACGCAGGTCGTCTCTCCCATTATCAAGGGATTCGAGGTTGCAAATGGTTATGATTCATTTGAGTATCATTTATCAGGTTGTTATCTTCCATTCAAAAAAATTTTTTCAATTGGTTGGCTATCCCAGTGATTCTATTTCTTTCAAATTTACCCAGGTTACTAAATCACCACTGGAACCAATAGCCTTTTTAAAGTCACAGAAAACACCAAATATGTTATTTCTTTTCCCAAGTTCAAGAATGAATTTAAATGTTGCAGTTTCATTTAATTTCATTATTTATGAAATAAAATTTATAATGAAAAAGTGTATTGAGTTTACTTCTGAAATGTAAAAAATTCGGTGAATTAGGTATTCCAGAATCATGGAGAAAACAGACCTTTGGGAAATATCTATAATTATTTAAGTTTTATATGTCCTTGTTTACACTAGGCATACTTTAGCTACCTTTAATTTCTTTGGAAAGATTTCTCATAATAAAAAGTTGTCGATCAATCGCATAATAACATGGATTATTGGAGAATTATCAAGGCTTTTAAAAAAGAATATGTTGTATCTTCATATCCAGCCAAGTATTTTTATTTTTAAATAATTCCATGTTCTCTATCCTCTGCATAATGGAGAAAAATAGATTTTTCATAGAGAGGCATATCCTGCGATTAATCATTAGGTCTTAGTTTATTGATTTTCATTATTGACAGTACAACTATGGACTTGAAATGTTGTGTTTCTCATATGGCTTAGTAACAGGTGACCTATGCCACCTCCTATTACAGTCAGCTGAAGAAATTGATAATTGAAATGATATCCTGTAGATTATAAATGGATATACTGTAAATCCTGAAATAGATTATAACATTTAAACTAATTTATGAAGCATACTATTAATAATGGGCAATTTAAGAAATATAGATTTGCTCAAAAGAAATGACATGACACCTAATTTTATCTTGAGTCAGTTTCAAGTATTATACAATCGACAATTAATATTGATTCTATCATTTTCTTAAGCTTTATATTACATACTATTCTCCTTAATACATACATATATCAGTAAGGCATTACATATATATATATATATATATATATATATATATATATATATATATATATATATATATATATTATATATATAATCAGTGCTAACTAATCTTCTGATGAAGACGGAGTTCGAGTCCGTCAAAATTTTCTAGATATAAAGTGTGAATGTTCCTTTTATGTGTTATCATGTTGTGTGTTGCTTCCTAAGTTTTATATGTATACCTCACCAGGTTTAGCATTTAGAAAAAGAGGAAGAGTTTGGAGGGGAAGAGTAAGGCGGGGATTTTTAAAAGGGTGTCAATGAAATGGGAGGTGTTGAGGATGGAGGGGGATGAAATTATAGGTAGAAAGGGTTACTAATATCTAATATTAACATATGGGTAATTCCAGGAATCCAGGAGCCAAATTAACGCTTGCTCTATTGTTTTGAGTTCAGAGGAGGGTCTGAGGGCGAGAGGGATTCTAAGATGGATACACTATATCATCTGCCAAAGGGAGTGTTGTGTTCAGAGAACAGTTTGGGGATATGGAGTACACTATCAGGGAAGATTTCTTACAACAACAATTTTTATTCTTGATGGTTATTGATTTTAATCTTAAGGGGTGTGGTACACTGTCCAATATAATAGGCAGGGCAAAGTTGCCATGTTAGAAAGTAAATTACATTGCTAGAGGTACATGATAAGTAGGGAATTGGTGGGGGAAGAGTTAATGAGCAGGTGGGAGAGGGATGGGATTCTGGTTTTAAAAGTAGGACATGTTTGCATCAAGGTTAATTTTAGGGTCTGGTAGTGGTTTTGTGATTGGGCGATTTAAGGCCTGGATTGGTTGAATGAGAATATCTGATAAATTGGCGGGGAATTTGAAAGCAACAGAGGGACATATGGGAAAAAGGATGGTGGTGGAATTATGGTTTCCATGAGATCCATTTATATATATATATATATATATATATATATATATATATATATATATATATATATATATATATAATGTAAATTCACTAACTAGTAGACAAAAACAGAAACTAAAACATATAAAAGAGGGACTCACTGTTTCTCGAATTTTTGGTGGTGCACCCACCTTTCTCAATAGGAATTAGGAACAAAACTCAGAGTTCTGTTACTAATTCCTCTTGAAAAAGTGGTTGCACCACCGAAAATTCGAGAAACAGTGAGTCCCTCTTTTATATGTGTTAGTTCCTGTGTTTGTCTACTAGTTAGTTAATTTACATTATTGTGCATGTTCGTAGGTTTTTCAAGAAAGTTACTTTATATATATATATATACACATAGGATTGGATTGGAGGGACAGGAGACTGATCCGCAACCTGTACATTTTTTAGACTGCTCAGGTGCGAGTGGGGAACGGAGAGTCCGGATGAGCAGTGTTAGGAAGAGGTTTAAGGCAGGACTGCCCATTGTCACCAGTGCTGTTCAACATATATGTGGAGGAAATGATTAAGGAGGCAAGGGAAGAACTGGAGGTAGGAATGAAAGTCGGAGGGGAATTCGTAAAATCGGTTAGGTTTGCTGATTAACAAGCATTAGTGGCTCAGTCAGCCAAGAGTTTGCAAACATTGCTGAGTGATTTGGAAATTCAGTGTTATAGATATAGGATGAGAATCAGTATATATAAAAAAAGAATATGCGATTTTCCAGAAAGAAAAGGGCTAAGCTTAACATTAAAATAGAAGGGCAAATCCTAAAGCAGGTAGAAAAGTTTACATATATCAGAACAGGTTTGGAATGACACCGCCAGAGTAGTAGGGATGTAAGGAGAAGGATTGTGCCAGGCAAAGGGACTTTCTCAAGGAGGAGGGAGTTGATGACGGGGACGTTGAGTAGAAATGTTAAGACAAGACTCGTAAAATCTCTGATATGGAGGAGGATAGACGTAGATTGGAGGCTTTTGAAATGTGGGTGTGGAGAAGAATGGAGAAGGTGAAATGGACCGAAAGGAAAACAAATGAGTAAGTACTGGAGATGGTAGGTGAGGAGAGGGGTTTGTTGAGAGAAATCCTATGGAGACAGGAACAATGGATGAAAGGCGTATTGAGTGGTACTGGAATGTTGAAGAAGGTAATAGAGGGGAAAATGTTGGGCAAGCGAGGAAAGGGTAGGAACAGGATAGGGATGTTGGATGGGATGAAGGGAGGAAAGAAGTACACAGAGATAAAGGACCTGATGTAGTTTAAGTTGCTGGATTGGGTTTTGTTTGGAGTTACAAAATATGTATTTAATAGTTGTGTCCATCCAAAAACCTACCTTAATCGGTAGTATACCTAATGCCTTGTGCCGTACCTAGTGCCTTGCCCGGGAATCGAACCCGGGACCCTCTGGTCAGCAGTCCAATGCTCTGCCCGCTAGAATGTATACGAGATAGTTTACATATATATATATATATATATATATATATATATATATATATATATATATATATATATATATATATATATAAATATATATATATATATAAATATATATATTCATTCATTCAAACAGAAATTGGTATAAGGAAAGGGGATAGGAAAACACATAATAGGCGAAGACAGGACATGTGGGGAAGGCGGTTTTTGAGCAGATCACGAAAGTAAAAATATTTCCCTATCCGGGATTTGAACCACGGACCTTCCACTTTCCGGGCGGATGCTCTACCAGTTGAGCTAATAGGGAAACCTGATTTACCTTGAAATCTGCGATCTTATAAAGCGCCAAAGTGCTCCGATACATATTGCCCGAGAGATGGCGTTATGGAGCTGTTTCACCCACCAAAGGAGAAAATAGACGGGACACAAGAAGGGGAAAGGATAGTAGAAAAGCATTCATACGATCTTATAAAGGATAGGAACGGTGCGTTTCATGGCACGCATAGCCAGAAGAAGAGACGAGCCACATTGGCCAAACACATATTCAAACTTGAAAATCCCGCCATACGGCGCACAAATATTCATTCATTCAAACAGAAATTGGTATAAGGAAAGGGGATAGGAAAACACATAATAGGCGAAGACAGGACATGTGGGGAAGGCGGTTTTTGAGCAGATCACGAAAGTAAAAATATTTCCCTATCCGGGATTTGAACCACGGACCTTCCACTTTCCGGGCGGATGCTCTACCAGTTGAGCTAATAAATATAATATATATAAATATATATATATATATATATATATATATATATATATATATATATATAGATATGATATTATTGTGAGTGTTCTTTTTATGTGTTCTCGTGATGTGTGTTACTGTCTAAGTTATATATATATATATATATATATATATATATATATATATATATATATATATATATAACTTAGACAGTAACACACAGCACGAGAACACATAAAAACAACACTCACAATAATATCTTATCTATAATATCTTTTTATGTGTTCTCGTGCTGTGTGTTACTGTCTAAGTTTTTTAATCAACACTTCCGTGTTACTTCGAAGAAATCATCTATATATATATATATATATCTCAAAGGCTTCGTCATGTGAGGATTACAGAACAATAAGTTTGATTTCCCACGCAGCTAAAGTTATTCTCAGGATCATCAACAAAAGGATAGAGAGTAAGGCAAGTGATTACTTAGGGGATGATCAGTTTGGGTTCAGGAAAGGAAGAGGTACGCGTGATGCCATTGCAGTAATGAGATCACTAGTCGAGAGGAATATAGAATACAACCAGAACGTTTTTGCCTGTTTTGTAGATTTCGAAAAAGCTTTTGATAGAGTGAATTGGGAAAAATTAATGCGTTTATTGCAGATAATAGGAATGGATTGGAGGGACAGGAGACTGATCCGCAACCTGTACATGTCTCAGACTGCTCAGGTGCGAGTGGGGAACGGAGAGTCCGGATGGGCAGTGTTAGGAAGAGGTGTAAGGCAGGGTTGCCCATTGTCACCGGTACTGTTCAACGTTTATGTAGAGGAAATGATTAAAGAGGCATGGGAAGAACTGGAGGTAGGAATGAAAGTCGGAGGGGAATTCGTAAAATCGGTTAGGTTTGCTGATGACCAAGCATTAGTTGCTCAGTCAGCCAAGGGGTTGCAAGCATTGTTGAGTGAATTGGAGGTTCAGTGCGATAAATATGGGATGAGAATAAATATTAATAAAACAAAGGTTATGCGATTTTCCAGAAAGAAAAAGGCTAAGCTAAATATTAAAATAGGCGGGGAAAAAATAGAGAAGGTAGAACAGTTTACATATCTCGGAAAGGTTTTGGACCAATACGGTCAATGTGGTAGGGACGTAAGGAGAAGAATTGCGCTAGGCAAGGAGGCTTTCTCAAGGAGGAGGGAGTTGATGACGGGGACGTTGAGTAGGGATGTTAAGGCAAGACTCGTAAAAACTCTGATATGGAGCGTAGCTATGTACGGCGCGGAAATGTGGTCGCTGAACCAGGAGGATAGACGTAGATTGGAGGCTTTTGAAATGTGGGTGTGGAGAAGAATGGAGAAGGTGAAATGGACCGAAAGGAAAACAAATGAGGAAGTACTAGAAATGGTGGGGGAGGAGAGGGGTTTTTTGAGAGAAATCCTATGGAGGCAGGAAACATGGATGAAAGGCGTATTGAGCGGTAGTGGAATGTTGAAGAGGGTAATAGAGGGGAGAATGTTGGGCAAGCGAGGTAAGGGTAGGAACAGGATAGGGATGTTGGACGGGATGAAGGGAGGAAAGAAGTACACCGAGATGAAGAGGGACCTGATATAGATTAGTTTGCTAGGTGGGGAGTCACAAAATGTTTATTTGATAGTTGTGTCCATCCAAAAACCTACCTTAACCGGTAGATTACCTAATAAATATAAATATAAATAAATAAATAAATAAATAAATATATATATATATATATATATATATATATATATTGAAACACGAAATCCTACCATACGGCGAACAAATATTCATTCACATAGACATAGAAATAAGGAAAGGGGAAAGGAACACACATAAAGCACGAACACTGGAGAGGTGGGGAAGGCGGAATCAAAGAGACAACTAATGTAAAAATATTTCCCTCGACCGGGACTTGAACACCATATCTCTCCACTTGCCGGGCGGATGTTCTAACCATCCTTATAAACCCCTTTGTGCGTGTGTGTGTGTGTGTGTGTGAATGCGATTCATGAGAGTGACTGATATTCTTCAATACACCCTAGTGATTGAGTGGCTGGAAATTTGTTTTAATATTTTCATTATTAAGTTTGCCTTTTGTGTATGATTTATGTATATGTGGGTCACTGTTTACCAAACACCCTCTAGTGGCCTAGTGTGTTCCCTATTTTCTCCTTACTCTTAACTTTGTTTTAACTCACTCTCCTTTACATTCTAGTGCCAATCAAGTTTGCGGTCTCGGCTATCTCGTTTTTATCGAATATACGTGGCGACGTTAAATTAATTACGAGATCAATAATAAAACACTTTTATAGCCACCATATATTTAAAACTAATGTATCAAAATGGGAACAAATACAAATTCAAAAATTGATTAAAAAAGTTGATCACATGAGAAAGTCGCAATTCCTAGGGGATGACTGCGGAAATAATGGATTGTGATAAATAGGGGAAAATCTGATTGTGTATCTTGATGATGTCTTTATACAAACTAACATGCAGATTTTTCAATTGTAACGGGGCGATATTCTCCGAACCGAAATTATATAAAGAAGTAAATGTTATCTAAAGAAACTGACTGGGCTTCTTACCATGTATTAGGACTTATCACCAACCTTAGGGATAGTTTAAATGACTCTGCCGTCAAAAAAGCACGTGCCTCCTTGGGAAAGCTAATGTATGGTACACCCTTGTGTTCGTCCCCCGGCCAGATCCCTGTCGCCGGCTGCCTTCTCAACCGACCAACGCCCTACCCATTTTCACCCCTTCCACAGCCACAATTTTACGCCCACTTACGCCTGTCACTAGAGGAGGTCATAAAACCTCGAGCTTGCACCCTCCTCCATTACACCATTCTCAAGCTAGGCAATGGTCCCTTAGCCCTTGCTTGCCTTTTTCTTCCCCCTGCTTCACTTCAAAACTTTACAATTATTAGGCGTCAATAAAATTTCCCAGGTCACTTCATCCGCACAATATTTCAGCCCGGAATTGACTCATGAGTTGAGTAAAAATCACACCTAATACGGTGGAGACAAACTGTTGAGGGGACCCTGGTTTTATTTTTAAACAATATTGGAAATAATCAGCTGTGTACTACGATGTTAGATGACGATTCGGAAGATAACTGTTACATAGGATTTTTAACCCCAAACCCTAACCAATGAAATTATGATGTTCTTAATATTTTACAATTTATTTTTTTTCAAGTATGCCTTCATGATATTTGGTAGGAAAAATCAATCTCAAGCATTTATTTTCTATGACTTTTTAACTGAAACTTTAATGGATTGGTAATTTCTCTCCTAAACTCGAAATGGGGAAATTTGCGATACATTCGGAAAAATAAGAGGGGGGAACTAAATGATAAATTTTAACGGTGAAGTAGAACGTTAATTAGAGTAGGCATGGAAAAGTTTTCTAAGAAAAACGAATTTTTGACACTACTTGGCAAGTAGTTTTTTTTTCCCCTTGGTTGAAAATTTTTGTTCAAATGGGATGTTTAGGCACCAGTTTATGAATGATTTGTTATGATGCACCTTTTGCGTGCTGGGAATTTATTGTATGACATTGAGCCTATACTCGTATTTTCCTCTGATCAAAGAAATGATTTTTCCTATTAATATGCTATTTTTTCACTGAGTAGCCAGGAATGATATTTTTAGTTCAGTCTCCCTTACTTCAGATGTAAGCCTGGTAAACTTCTTCCCTGAAGAGCTTTTGTCCAGTTAAGTTTCTTCGGCGCAATAGTTTTTAATGAAAATCAGAAGCCTGAAAAATTCGTCATGAATTCGCATGTATTTTCCTTTTATCTACCAAACAATTTACTTGTTTCTTTTTTGTTCCAGTGAGAAACTTCAACATGTACAACAATTTCATAACATAAGTTATAAACATGGTTATAACTGACCAGTAAAACAAATACCAAACTATCATTTTTTAAATTTTTAGTTATAATTACGGAGAAAACTTGTGCTATTCAATTCCTTATATTTAAGGCAATATCGAATACGGTTTAGCTTTGGCAGGGCTTTATCTTCGAAAATATAGATTAAAATGCTAAGGTAAAACATAAATAAAACAGTAAATGCTGCCTACACAAATAGCTATTCCAGGTCCTGAAGTTATTTTTGAAAATACACGGATTTAATTTTATTTACTTTAATCTATAAAACAATTCTCAATCTATAAAACAATTAAATTTAGTAAAAATGGGCCAAGTAGAAGACTTAATTTGGACTCACCAAGAAATTTAATTAATTTCATGATTTATTTAATGCAAACCTTGTGTCACCTGTTAAAAAAATAATCCCCAGAATAATGTTAAAGCGAACGGGAACTACAGCCGTATGAATATAATGGGAAGAATTAACCCCAGCCCTACTCATACAAATGGGCAAAGGATGGGTGGGAAAAATGAGAGAGAATAAACAATAAATAAATTAACAAAGTAAATAAATAATTATAAAAAAATATAATAAAATGTTATAGGGGAGTTGGAACAGAAAGCTATTGAAAAATAAGTAAAAACTAATAACAATAATAAATCAATAAAATTAAAATAAGTATTAAAAAAGACGCTCTGGCTAAGGTGTACTAGAGAGCATTGTCCCTAGCCCTTTACAAGCATTCACAAGTCAGGGGGTTTCAAGAGAATTATCTCTGCACCAATGGCCCGGAGATAATATGAGACAGAGAGACCAAAAATAAAATAAAATAAATGCAAATTAACCCCGCACTCTCGGAGTGGGTGATTTTAGCATAATCGAAAATTTTTCTCTGCAGATAAAAATTTAAAAATCCAATAATTTTAATTTTGTGATTGTACGATAATTTTTTAGGACATAATTATCTTTTTTTTTAAATTAAGACATCCAGAATATTTCGACTTTTAGAATTTGACGCAGTAATTTCGCCCTGAATTGTTTTAAAAATTAAAAAAAAAAAGTGATTTAAATCGATGAACATGGGTTGATACATATATTAAGAATGTAAGTAAAATGAGGTATCAAGGCTGTTCATTATTATAAAACATAAATGGCAAAGCATTTTATTTATTTGTTATTCATGAGACTTCACTGTGGACGCTTTTTTTTCGGAGCATCACGCAAAAGGTTCCAACAGTGTCCAATATATAGCACCAGTGATTGCCTTACCATTCCTCAGGTAGTCTGTTAAAATGACTCCAGAAAGTGCCAAAAACAGATAGCATGACGTTTCCTGAATGAGAAAAAAAGGGCCTAGGGTGAAGACGAAAGCCTTTGGCCGGGCCATCAAGACTCTCATTTAGTTCCTACCAACTGAAAATACAGACTGCGTAACAACACGATTCAGTGGACCCTTTGAAACGGGAACTCATTTTCTCCTGAAATGAACTGCTGAAAAAAAATCTTGAGGAAGAATGATTGGTGAGAAAACGAAAGCTATAGGAGGATGAAATTAAATTATATTACAAAATATTCAGCACCATACCATTGGTACTTAAATTTTTCATTTATTTTTACCAAAGCTGTACTTAAGCCCTTACTTAAACTTACTTAGATACTAAACGTTACTTAAACGCCCTACCTCCAATGATTAGTTAAAATAACCATAATTAACGTATAATATCTTTAAAAATATTTGTGTCCCTAAAAGCCCCATATGGGGCCCAACCTTGCAAATAGAGCTGTTTTCTTATGCTTAGGGGACCTCCAAAGGAGTGGAGATGAGACGAATCCCTACCTCTGTTAAAACGGCCAGGTCCACCGGTAGTCGCTCTCCCGTTGCTCTCCATTGGTTATCTCTTATTGAACACGCTTCATTAATACACTCACACAAACACACCATATTCACTATAAAAGCACTATAATGACCATGTAATTTCTCTAAGTCACTTTCACCATGGCACAAATAATCTTCAGAAGCCAATTCCTTAGTCGTCAATAATCTTCATTAGAAAAATTATCATTTATATCACGTGGTGGTATTCGAGGCGATGATGTACTGAAGACGGTGGTTATTCTCGTATAAATAGAGAGCATTAAATTGGTTTGCCAGGATTTTAATATATTTTAGAGTGAAATTGAAATTGCCAGCATTAATGTAGGACATGATATCAAGATAATGACACATTTTAATAACGCATCTATGAGAAAATGTACATCTAATGGGAACAGGGAGGGAAGGAGAACGGGAATCGATTTGGTGCGGATGCTAACTTGCCGGCTTCCAAGCCTAAAGACCCAGGTTCGAATCCTGCAGGTGACAGATGGTCAGTGGTATCCTAGATCAGTGGTATTCCGATCACTACTTGGGGTGCTTTGTGGAAAGCACTTTGAATGAGTACGTTGTCGGTAGAATGGGGCGTTAAACTGCGGACCCCTTCGTGCCTTTCGTTAAGAGTAGGTTAATGCCGACGCCGGGTTTCTCAGCACCCTTCTCCCTTTCAATCCATCCCAAATGGCGCCAATATCCTGAGCTGATGGCCTCCTCCCTTAAAACTACTGCTTTTGATGATTTTTATTCCGCTCATGGTTGCGAACACTGTCTAACGTGCATTCCCATGGCTGAGTAGTTCATTTAACGGGAAAAGAAGTGAAGAGAAAAGAAGTGCCTCAGAGGGTCTCGTTCTAGATAAGTTTTTGAGTGGTCTGGTGTAAAAAATGCTGAGGAAGTTATGAAGGATCTCAGGTTTTCCCGGCGTATGGTTTTCAAGAAGTTTTCTCGGGTTTCCCACCGGGTCAGGTTGAAGTCGACTTCACCCTGAAGGCGATGGCAGAGTCAGCCTTCGAAACGCCGGAGCATTGCAACCTAACCTGGTGGGAAACCCGAGAAAACTTCTTGAACTGAGGAAGTTAGTTATCCATATTTCCCCAACCTCATTTAATCATCCGAAGTCTGTGATAAAAATGAGTGCAATGCCCTTAGTCACTCTGACCCAAACAAAAAAATGCTAATGGAAGTGAGACAGTCGGTTTTGGAAGGTAGTGTATAAGAAGGCGGTGTACCTTTAATATATAGCAGGATTCAATGAGTGGTTAACAAGACATTACGTCTAACTAAGCCGATCTTCTCTCTCGTTTCATCCCTTTGGAAAGAAACATATCCAGCTGTGGTGTAGTGCCCATAGCATGAAGTCAGGAGGAGTGAAGTCAGCGAGTGCCTCAGATATAATGCGAGAGCGATAAAAAAAGCCCTAAAATAGCACGCACGCAAAGAAGGACAACGCGTGGGAACAAATATCGCCTAAAACCGCCCTAAGTCAGCTCTTTTCTGGACTGCATGCGTGAAGGAAGAGCTCATGAACGAATGATGGAGCGCGCTGCTTAGCGTTAAAAATATTTTCGACATCTGCTAACATTGGATATCATTCCTTATGTAAAAAAAACAAAATTACGAATTTCATAAATATATGTGAAAACAGTTCTCCATTTCCAAGACGTTGGAGCAGGGCAAGTGAAACTGACTTGGGAAGCCTTGCCCATCAACTGATAAAAAGCGAAGAGAAATAACAAATGTTCTGAGAACAATATAATGTAAAATGAAAGACGGGTAAGAGTTTCATTGGTCTTAGTCTAGAAAAAGTATCTTTAAGTGAAATCTGATTTCAGTTAACAAACTTTACTCATCTAAGATCAAAAGATTTCTTTGATACACCCCTTTTCCCACAATGAAGACGAACTTAAAAGACTATACCGTAGGAATGAGTGGACCTCAGAAGAGAGAGAGAAGATGGGTGAAGAGGGTCCGAGAAAAAACACTAGAGTCGTATCAGCCGGAGAGCCAGGGAAAGCAATAACAAGGCGACGGAGGCGAGGTTCCGAGAAGGGAACTAACATTCCCGCGTGTGACCTCCCCGTAGACAACTGCTGTGGTTGACCTGAGCGAAAATAGGCATGTGATGAACGCAGTTTGATATGTTGTCATGCGTACCAATTTCGTGACATATACTTTTTAGGGTGTCTTGATGGGTATTGTGATTATAAATTACAAAGGTCTAATCATTAGTGAACGTAAAAGATGAAATTTAGGAAGGCACTGATTTCTTTTTCGAAGATGGATAGGCCTCACAAAAAATTAATGTAAAATTTATTCGGACACCTTTATCGTCTTCAAGTGAAAAATTCTCTGTTTGCCATCAAATACATAAATAATTTATCACGAAATCAATGCCGTTAATGCAAATTTTCACCATAATAAAACTGAAATTTTCGAATCTCAGACACAATTGGCAAAATATTAAAATTTGAGTTGATCGATAATTTAGAGTTGGTGAGATTTGAGAGAGATTTGAAAGAAGAAAACTAATATTAGTCATTATAATCAGAGCACTTTCAGCAAATCAAAATGACATCCTTGCATCATAAGATATTTCAAACCCACATTTAAGATTGAGTTAAATACATTATAGGAAAGACACAGATATGAACCGGAAATATTTATAAATATATACGCAAATTTATAAAGGCAAAATCACTACTTAGGAATGTATACCTTAAATATGCCAGTGATTGTGATAAAAATTGGTGAAAATTAAGAAAAACAATTAAAACAATTCGAATGAAATTATTATACAATTGCAATTTTGCTTCGAGAGAATTAGAATAATTGCCGGCCCATTGACACTGAGGAGTTTCCTAATTCGCCAGGGTTTTGCGCTTGTATTATGATAACTTTTCAACTGATTCGTCATTTAGAACCGAAAAGTGGTCTATGTATTGACAACGTTATAACTGCTTCAAACCACAAGAACTAAACGAACAACATAAGCGTACTTGTAATAAGGTCATCCACCCCTGAATTTTCGCAAAACCCTAGTGTTTTCCCAAAATGTATCAAATATAAGGAAGAGGAGTGTTAATCAAAGCTATTTCGTGGTAGATAAAGATTCCTCAAATGTCCTCTCGAAGAGACAATCCCAGTGATACATGGATTGCTTGGCACTTGCTTCCCTGTGGGAAAATGGAAGGAATCGCCCATTTCTAGGAAATACTACAGTGGACCAGTATAAACAAGGGGGAGAGAATGGAGTCTACGGTAGGGACGGAAAAAGGTAGAGAGACAAACCCAGTTGATGCAAGAGCAGGAAGGGTTCCTGATTGGGTGACAAGAAGGTAGAGGTGAATGGTGAGTGAGGATCTAAGGGCAAATCACGAGGAGGGAGAGCAATTTCGTCCAACTGTCATCGCTGCTGGTCGACCGAGGAACGCTGGAATAGAGCACCTGATATACACACGTGATTATAACTCTTCTCATCTCCAATCATCTCCTCCAGCTGTTCCAGGTAGGTCTCCTGTGTTGTCTCCCTCTCCTTCTCGGCTCTCGATGACCTCCTTTTTGTGGAAGGGAGACGCTGAGTGGATTGGCAAGAGGTGTAGATCTTTGATGACGTCCTTGAGCCCCTCCTGCGTACAACGCACGTCCATGGGTACGCGCTGCTTGTCTATGCATGCGCTGGTTAGGCCACATGCCGTACCCACCAGACCAGCCTTTCACCACTTTCTCAAGAACCCAGACTCCCTACACTCGGCCCAAATGTCCACTGAACAGAAGGGGCGACAAAGATCGTTGTGCCTGAAGGAGACCGGAGCATTTTTTTGGCTTCGACAGCAGCGTCCCTCTCTTCACGCCGGCCGCTTAATAAACTAGGGACCCATGCAGCATAAGCGGGAGTTTCAAGATATTCTCCAGGCGATTTCAATATTAGCATTATTCAATATATTTATTTAAATTAAAAAGTACTCTTTTAAAAGTATATAATTGTTGTCTTTCTAAAAACAATCATGGAGAAAGAAAAATCTGCCCATACACACTAATGGTCACGTAACTACCTACTTACAGCAACTCCTTCCGGTTTTTCCCGAAAATACTTAGCCTAAATTACTAGAGTGAGTTCAATTTTCAACGTTATGTATGAGGTATATATCATACTGCAATGAATTAATGGAGTCACAATTTCCATGAGAGATATGAGTGAGAGCTTTTCATTGGCACATACTCCATATCCGACCTTCCGCTCTCACTTTTCCCTATTATCATCACTTGCCTCCTTTAAGCATGTGCATATTAGAAAATGCATCATTTTTCCATACACATACCAGATATTTTAACGATTTTTGTGTACCTATGTAACCTATGAATTCTTCATTAGACCATTCAATCTTCAACACCTTTCGCTGACTGTGTGTATTTTCAATATTATTTCCTTAAAGAGTAACAAATTTTTTCCATAGGCAAAAAATTTAAATTAATTACTTAAATTTTTATGGATTACTGTCTGCACTACTCGACCCTGGTCGCTATTATTTTACCTCAGCAAAAGGTTTTTGTGTTTCAGTGGCTTATTCAAAAGCAAAGGTTTACTCTTATATTTTTTAATTGTTCTGTAATTACTTCTCTTTCCCTGAAAGTGTAACCGCGTTATTGAAATAACTAATACCACATTTTAATTTTAACCTATTCCAAGATTAGGATTCCTAAATCCACTACTCAATTACTTTACTTCTATCAATATATCGTCGGATAATTCAAGGAGAAATTCCCTTCACCATTTTCATGCAATTATTTTGGTGAATTCATTTATCCTAAATTCCATAAAGATATGCATTTAACACGCTTAAGAAAGCGGCATCTATCAGTGTGACGGATTTCCAAAATTCCTACGTGAGTTCTCTTGGAGAATGTCAACATATTCTTCGGGTATTTCAATTCACCGTACTCATATCTACAAAGAAGTATATTTTTAGGAAATATTTATCATGCCATAATAATTATCCATTATAGACGGTAGCATGGAGGGTTCAAAATCCACACGTCGCAAGAGACCTCGCGCTATTAGTACATTGGGCAATCATGGAAGGGAGGAGATGAGGAGGAAGTGGGTTTTAACTTTTACCTGAAATTTAACTTTCCTGCAAACCCATATTTGTAAAAGTTCAATTTGTATTGAATTTAAACAATTCTTGCTTAATGTGATGAATATCAGTGATTAAAATGACTATGTGAATGTTTTTCCAAATTCACCACATTTAAATGATTAATAACTTAAAATAATAAACCTAACATATTAGAGCATGAACTCACCTCCGATTAACCTAATTTGTTGTATAATACTGAAATCCTTTTTTTTCACAAACACCATACCAGAAAGTCTCTTGTTGTCATCAACGCTTTTGACATTGAAAGCCAGTTCCATCAACTTTTCTTCTGTTCATTGGAATTCGCCACCACCACCACCTATTGTCCCGGACTAGGAACAGCTTTAGTTGAAATTGGTAATTTTTTACAAAATATATTATTTTGTGGAAAACTGACAATTTTAATTAATCATGATATTCCACCATATCACGCCTGAAACGTCCCTTTTTATTTAGAAACAGCTTATTGTGTGTCATTTTTATGCTATTCTTAGTGTGAATTTCACATAATGGGGAAATATCAGCAAAAATTATTTTTAATATAACGGATGTCTTACTTAAGGGTTTGTTTGGCAAGCAACAAGTGGCATCGTTCTTAAATTGCCTGGGTAATCTTTAAAGGGAGGAGAGGAAGAGGAGAGGTTTTGAAATGTTTGGGGTACTTTACTTTAGGGAAACTAAGATATATTGAAACATAAAGCACCAAACAAATGTTATAGAATGATAATATCCATAGAATAATGAGATAGTAAATCGGAGATATTTTCAAATGTGATATTTTTCATTGTTAAGTAATTAAAAGTAATCATACCAACTAAAGCAATCATTGACCAATTTACTTACAGATAGCAGACATACCAGGCTAAATACGTATTTCTTTAATGGGAGTCCTTTTTCAGGGGTAGAGGATTTTTGAGTCCTTTTTTTGGTCAAGTCGAAGGTTGCGCCCTGTTATCTGTGCTCTATGGACAACCTTAATGGCTCTTTGGGTTTCATGTCAAAAATATTCTTCCAGTGATGATGGTAATATGATACGTACGAATTATGTATGCTTGGTAGATGCATAAATTATTTAAAACTCCGAAGAGAATAATTGTGATAAGTGGGTATGTTTCCATGATAAGTATGACGTTTCTTGCCTTTCTCCCCGATCAAATTAATCAGTGGGCATTCATTTAGCCATTCATTTTCTTTCCTATAATCACGCCATGGGCGCAGTGGTCTTTCCTTTCAGTTTCTCCACGTCGTTTTCCAAGAAGTTTTCAACAGGGTCTACCAAGTGCTAAAGGGACAAGGAGGCTACTCTAGAATTTTCCACAAAAGGGAGTTCCTCAAATCACCAATGGCTAAATGGACAGGCAGTAGTGATGGAAGAAGCGAGAGAGGTATCTTTCCCAAAAACCAAAAAAAACCGCCGAGAGAATTTGGGGGAATGAGTAATCGTACACGGTATCCCCTATTTACTTTCGTCAGCATTGGCCTTGGCCTCAGGGGGGGCGCGTTAGGACGTCTGCATTGATGGAAGGGGCCCAAGCGGAGGCCCAAGCGGGGACCCAAGCGGGGTCCCAAGGGACCTGCCGTATTTTAAGATGAAATTCAGGGAGAGCGGTCGAGGAAAAGAGAAACATGAAGGAGGGGACCCCACGCCCCCTCCGCTACGACCCTTAGGCTCTTCGACGCTTCCTAGAAGCAGCCAAAGACCTCTCCCTCCTCCTCCCTCTCTCTCCGTCCGGCTTTTTTCGCCTGATTGTTTTGTGTACAGCGTCCAACGTTTCGACGTCTGACGTTCCCATACTATATTAAGAAAATTAATTCAATTCATGTTCTCAAAGCTACATAACATAGATTTTAGATGGTCTTGCACAAGTTTCAAAATAAGTAGAACGCAGAACTCTATGAGCAGTAGCCAACTGCTCCGGCTACAAGAACAACTGAATTGTTTCACCTCATAATACCATAAATAATATTCACAAGTAAGAACTTTAAATGAAAAAACGGTCAAATGTTTAAGCCAGTTTTAGTTTCCGGTCTCTCCATCTCAATCCACTCCCAAACTTTACCCTTCCTCGCCTTTCCCCGCCCTCCACTTCCATCCACGGCCCTCCTTCAGTTCAAACTTCTTCGCATTTTCTTCTTCCTCAGAAGAAGTATTTGGGAAAACCCCACATCGGGAAATTGGCAAATGCGACCTCACTTTTATATATATATATATATATATATATATATATATATATATATATATATATATATATATATATATAGATGATGCGGAAGTACTCACGAGAGCAATATAACTTTTGGACAGCACAATAGAACACAGAATAAAACAGATAACACGTAAAAGGACACTCACAATGTAAATGATTTAAGCTTTCGGCCTACTCCGAGGCCTTCTTCAGGTCAGACTGAGAGGTTTTGAGGGAAGAGAGCCTGGGGAGGGGAGGGGGGGCGGAAGGTTTAGGGACTGTTGGGAAAGAAATTAAAGATGGCGGTTAAGGGTAGGAATTTTAAAGGATCGGAAATATAGGATGTATGCGGATTCGCGAGTTCTCACCTCTATGTTGGTGGCTGAATCGGGTAGGGATTCTAGAACTGTTAAGGAAAAGCATTCGTCAAATGATAGGTTGTGTGAACTTGCATGTAAAGGGATAGGAAGAGAAGAGAGTGAAGCAGAATTATATGAGTAACGGTGATTGTTCATTCGGATGGATAATGGGGTAATGCATTCGCCTATGTAGAATGAGGTGCATTGTTTGCACGACAAGAGATAGATAATATTTTTTAAGAGGCAATTAGCGTGGGAGCGGGGTGAAGGGACAATGAGGGGATGTATGGAGAGGGGAGCAGATCTGATTAGGAGACGTGTTTTACATCGGGGGCGATTGCAGGTAGGGGAAATATGTGGAAATTTGTCCCTTAACCTTAAATCATCTACAGTGTGAGTGTCCTTTTACGTGTTATCTGTTTTATTCTGTGTTCTATTGTGCTGTCCAAAAGTTATATATATATATATATATATGTATATATATATATACAATACATATATAAATATAAATACAATATATAAATATACAATACAATAAATATATATACAATTTATATATATATATATATATATATATATATATATATATATATATATATATATATATATATATATATATATATATATATATATATATATATATATATATATATATATATATAATTGCACGCAATGTGTGGTATCCGAGGTTTTCCGTAACAATATTGTAGACGGTAGTGCGTCCAAGTTGAGGAAATTGTTGAGCCAGGCCATTTATCGTCAATCGACGATCACATCGCAGTTTTTGTTTCTCTTGCGAAACAATTTCATCGGTCAGAATACTGGGCCTACCACTTCGCTCTTCGTCATGGACATTTGTTCGTCCATTTTTAAAATCACAGCACCATTGTATAACCTTTCCTTTACGCATAAATGTAGGTTAATAAACTAGGCATAATTCCCGATGAATTTCAGCAGCCGACAATTCTTTTCCATACAAGAATCGTATGACAGAACGCACTTCACAGCTGGCGGGATCAACGATTGTCGCGGACATTGTTGTTTGCATGCACGGACAAACAAACGACTTCTAAAACAAAACAAATGCTGCTATAGCTTCTCAATGAATCAGTATATGGCGCTGTAGGAGCAAAACTGTGTTCTGAAGCGCCAATATTTAAATATAAGCAAACGGTACTTACTTTAAGAATACGCCTCGTGTATAGTTTCCTTTTCACTACTAGATCTAGTATATGTTGTCATTCCACCAGAAATATATATATACGATATTATCGTTCAAGCATTCTTAGAAGTACCTAGTGCATGTTTCTACCTTTGTCCTAACCCCAGATATTCTCCTTCTGACTAAGGATAATTTCCGGATTCTGGCATTTCTTAATTTTTTTGCGACCCGGTGGTTGCTAATAAATATCTGCAGAGAGGTGTTCTGAAGTAAGGTGATTTTACGTCCATAGAGTGTTTTTTAAACGTACGTTTATCCTTGACGTACTTTCCTCAACGTAAATCTTGTATTACTGATCATATTTGTCGAAATATTTTTTATATCATACTCCAATAGAAGGGACTTGCGAAATTTGTTGGTTTTAAGGAGTGAAGGCAAGCGCTTTAGCTGCAACATGAAAAGAAGATTATCCATATCTCTCTTTGGTAAATAGCTCATTTTAAATGTGGAAATTAGTTACGTTGTGTGGATTGAGCTTTTCTTAGCAACTAAATGAAGGCTCTAGCGCAAACAATTCCTCTCTTTCCAAAAAAAATAGAATGGATTTGGATTTTATTTCCAATGAACCTTGATTTGCCGGGGGGAGTTGGGTTTTTCCACTGCATCAAATGGCGCTTTGGTGCAGGGTTATAGCTAAAAAAAACAAGATTCATCACACGTTGTCACTCTATCTGAAAAATCTGGATCTTTATCATCGTTGGTTTATATGTCACCACAAATTATCATTCTCGTTTCTTTTGGCTTTGGAGTGAGAGGTTTTGGCGGAATTTTTACTTTGCGTACGTTAAACGATTCATAAAAAAATATGGCGAACACTTTCTTTGTTATTTCCAGAGTTTTCTGCTATAGCTCGATCACTTTGACAACGATTTTCGCGGTTCAATTGATCAGTTTTCGGGATTTTTGAGGGCGCATCGAGGCTTCCTATTGTCCCTGGTCCCTCCTGAAACCTTTGAACGACTTAGGAAATGTGTGCGTGATTAAAACTCATATCGTACCACTTCTTTTAAAAAGGGATAAGATTCTTTTGCAGTGTTTCCCAGATTCACCAGATACTTGAGATTAACTCGTGGCTCTACCTAATCACTGCATTTTCCACGAGACCCTAGCGGAAGGACTCAAATGCGAGCGAGACTGAGCGTCACATAGTGGTGTCCTTCGAGATTAGGGTGGGGGAAGCATCAACTAGCACAGACATATATAAACCTGCCGCGGTGCGTTTTCTGTTTCCCGGTAGCAGCATTACTCCCCTTATTTAATTGCCAAACCTCGTATTTCACCATTTTCAGCGAACTTATTCATTCTCTCTCTTGTCTATCTTTCCCCGTCCATTTATTCCATGTTTTCACACGTACACGTTGTCCTCCTAATGCATATCTTCCTTTTCTAACCTCCCATACTCGAACTCATCCCCTCTCCCATCCCATCTCCTACCCCTCCCCTATCTTTCCCATCCCATAAATCTTAGAGGCCCTCTCGCCAACCGGTCACCCAGAATTCTTTTACTGCCTCGAGAAGTCACGTTCTCGTTTCCTTTTATGGTTTTTTTGCCAATAGCTTTTTTCGAAGTGCTTCTTTAGGGAGATGGAGTTGAATTGCCGTTTCACCCCTTTTTATGTTTACAAAATGCCCGCAAGCCGTCGCAAAGACGTGTGACAGAGAGTACTGGGTTACCAGCCACTCTAGATATCCAATTCCTCCATTCTCATGCACCCAGAATCCCGTGAACCACCCAAAAACTGCGTGGAAACGGGGTGACCGAGCACCAAACATGCAACATGCCTACACATATTACGAGTTTTACATGGTTAGAAGATTTTCCTATGCCAGCCAAAAAAGGAAGAAGAAAATATTAAAGGAGGGCAGGCACACATGTAATTAATAAACTTATTACCGGTCAGCATTCTTCACGTTCCTGAGGGACAATTCACAAATAAAATAGACATAATATACATTCACCTACACGCCACCTGGCACAAGTGTGCATGGCTGGAGACGTTAGATAGATAGATAGATAAAGGACTTTATTTGGGTGAAATTGAGACCTAATGGTCCATTATTCCATTTAATCCATTATCATATACATATTACACAAGGTATAAAATTTATAAAATACATGTATATATATGTACACATAAATACATATAGACATGCAGAAATGTTAGTGATTAGAGAGAAACACTAGGATAAGGAAATTGTAAGCAGAGAATGAGGTTTGTGGGAAAAGCTAGGGTGATCGTGGCATTGCTCACCTAGTAAAAACCCACGCGGGAAAACACCCACGAAGAGAAGGGGGTGTGAAAAACCCGCGAAAACCCTATTGTTAACAAAGATACATATAAATTGTAACACTCATTTTTATATAGTATACATGTTATTAAATTACTGAAGTTAAAATGATGAAACTAATTATATCGACAAAAATTACGAGTAATGAAAAACAGAGTATTATATAAAAATGATGAAGATTCTACTGCTTGAGATGACCAAAAAAAGAGCAGAAACAGTGATCTGTGTAGAGGCTGAGTGAAATGAGGGAGGGATTACCGGTTAAGTTTTGTACCTGAGGAGAATGAACTTATGAGGTGCTCTCTTAAATTCTATTGCGAATGGACAGTTTTTCATGCATCTGGGAGAGAGTTCCACAGACGACATGCCCTAACCTGAAAAGATGTGTGATAGATTTCCGTGCGATAGTGTGGGGCAAGAAGTTTATTATTACCCCTAGTATTCCTGTTGTGGATTGAGCTGATGGGGAGGAAATTTTTGTATAAATATTTAGGTGTGTGGTTTGAGAATATCCTGTAGAAAATTGAAAGAATATGTAAATGCCTGCGGCCTTCTAGCTTTAACTAGGATATTCTTGTAAATGAGTCGGAGATATGATCGTATTTTCTAAGATCGTATATGAATGGCACACAGGAATTATGGGTCCTCTGAAGTTTGGCTTTCAGTTCTCCTGAAAGGTTTTGGTATACTACATCACAGTAATCAAAGTAGGGTATAAGTAGAGACGTTAGGGAGATTAGAGAATTTTATGGGAGTTTAACCTTTTACTCGTTTACCCTTATTTTCGGCAGTGCATACCAATTACTTTTTTTTAATTTTTGTCGCAACTAGTGCGCCGGAAATACGAATACATACATTCATCAGTCGACTGTCTCTCTAATTGTGTGGCAATTGTCTGCCCTGACATTGTAATTATGGAAACCAATTAAAACCCCAATGTAGGTGGTGGAACCACACTTTCTATATATGTAGTACGTTTAATCCAACCCTGAATCTTCTCATGCCTAAATGTTCCCATCCCAGATTCTGTGTTATGTGTGTGACACTTTGTGTCCTTTTGTAAGAATATTTTGCTAAGTTAGCAATCTATCTCTTTAGCTTATTCAATTATGTAACTAAGGTTTGTTTAAATGGATCCAATGAGCTCGCCAAATACTCAACTTGAGGCCTTGCAAAAGAAAAATAGTACGTTTCCATCTTTTTGTCGTCGCTACAACTTCTAATTATACGTTTGAAAAATGCCAGTTTTTTTAGCCCTCCTCCGCAAGTAGTGCGTATATTATGCGTTCTCCAAGTAAGATCCGATGCAAAGGTGACCCCAAAGTATTGCACTTCATCCGCGAAAGTCATCCGAGCACCTTCGAATACGTTAGTTAGTAATGATGGGTCATGCTTTCAATTGTTTAATAAATTCATAACGGTATATATTTTCGTAGTTAATTCCAGCCCCTTTCATTCACACCATTTTAGAATATTATTCAAGTCAGTATTTAGTAATTCACGTTCTGAGTCATTCGTCATTTCCCTGTAGATTACAGCGTCGTCGACAAAGAGTCTAATGCTGTTTTTTTTTATTTTGCAGGTGATATCATCAATGTACTTGCGAAGTGGTAGTGATACTATAACGACACTACCCTGTGGAGGCGCTGGATTTTACGTTACAATAATTAGAGATTTAGCCATCGATCACAACCTTTTTTTGCGCTCTTGTTTACAAAAGCAGATAATTCCATTGCAATTGCTTTGGGGTCACATATTATTTTCAATAAATATGAATGTGTGATCATTTCGGGATGGTTGTGTAGTAGAGATCTAGAATGCTGTGGCCCATAGTTGGTGTTCTTATTATTTGGTTCATTGTTTGGGCGGTGAGTATATTAAGGGTAGCCTCGTTACGGGAAAATATAATATTTATCCCAGTCTTTTGAAGGAAGATTGAAATTTTGATGACATACATGCTAGAAATCAGTCGTATATTCCCTTAAATCTAGCGCATTATTTTTTCCTAAGTTTCCCTATTATTTACTAAAATATTTTCGCTATTATTTACTTCCTTATAACATGCAATTGATTTTTCCAGGAGATTAGGGCGTAGTTGAAGCAAAAAAAGAAGGCAGACCTAATACTAAGAGTAGCCGGGTAGAAAAAACCATTTATGGGATTGATCGAATTTGGAGTGAATACTTGGAGTGAAAAAATGCAGATGAAACGTATTGAAATGGAATAAACCCTGGAAGAAAGTAAGGAAGGGGAACTTTAGGGAAAAAGGAATCAAGAGTTAGCAATGAAAGACCGGATGCTGTGGGGTGTGAAATTTGATTTAAAACCCGCTAACAAAAATATTTCCCTTTCCGATTCTGCTGAAGATACACATACCCTGTAACAAAATTAGACCCATTATCGTAGTGTTTAACTCAATTATGGGGAGTTCAACGCTTGGGAATTAAATTGCAGCGTTAGACTCCCTCACTGGGGAGCTTAATACTGAGATACTGCGTTCCTCGATTCCATTTTCCTAATCAGTTAAAAATTCCTGTGCGGAAAATCTAATACGAGGCGTATTCTTAAAGTAAGTACCGTTTGCTTATATTTAAATATTGGCGCTTCAGAACACAGTTTTGCTCCTACAGCGCCATACTATATACTAATTCATTGAGAAGCTAAACAGCATTTGTTTTGTTTTAGAAGTCGTTTGCTTGTCCGTGCATGCAAACAACAATGTCCGCGACAACCGTTGATCCCGCCAGCTGTGAATTGCATTCTGTCATACGATTCTTGTATGCAAAAGGATTGTCGGCTGCTGAAATTCATCGGGAATTATGCCTAGTTTATGGACCTACAGTTATGAGGGAAGGAATGGTGCCGTGATTTTAAAAATGGACGAACAAATGTCCATGACGAAGAGCGAACTGGTAGGCCCAGTATTCTGACCGATGAAATTGTTTCGCAAGTGGAACAAAAACGGCAATATGATCGTCGATTGACGATAAATGGCCTGGCTCAACAATTTGTTCACTTGGACGCACTATTGTCTACAATATTGTCACGGAGAACCTCGGATGCCACAAATTGTGAGCAAGGTAGATACCGAACTCTTTGACCACCCTCCGTGTCCAATCCTGATGTTGCACCTAGCGACTACTTCCTCTTCTTGCACTTGAAACAGTGGTTCTGTGGACAACGTTTCGAAACCGAAGAGGAACTCAAGAATGGCGTCGTCGATTGGTTCAACCCTCAGGCGGCGAGTTTCTATGCAGAGGGGTTAAAGAAGCTGGTGCAGCGGTACGAAAAATGCATAGAAGTGAACGGCGATTATGTAGATAAGTGAAGTAGGGTTGTAGCTAACTAAAAGTGCCAATAAAACGTGTTTCATATGAGTATATTTTTTCCTGTGACCAAACGGGCCTTACTTTATGAACACGCCTCGTATTCCTGAAAGGATACACTATCTACTAACTTGAACTGATAATGGGCGTAAAATGTATTATAAATACTAAACTAGTGTTAGTACCATATTTAAAAGTATTGCCTTTGCCTAAGTGATATTTTGGTACAAATGTATCCAAAATATATACCATTTAGAATGCCTAGAAATATATGAGTATCTTCAGTTTAATGAGGAAAGAACAGGAATGAATGAGGACAACGAATATAATAGGTATGTCCAATGGACTTTATATAATTTAAAATATGTTAGTACATTACACATAAAAATATTTATATTTTGACACAAAAATAAACGTTGAGCAAAGATATGCATTTGTTAAATAGAAAACAATCGTTGCAATGTCATTTGAATAACATTTACTTAACTTTAAGACAATTGAAAGTGAACAAAAATTATTACATTTCCATATTGAAATAAAAAATACATCCTAAAATACATAAAATATTGTTCAATTGCTTATAGATCTCATATATGGCTATTATTAATTTCATATGTTTAATCTTTTACTAAATCTCATTTCAAAATAATAATATTGTATAAATTAATTATTAATTACATCAACACTTGGGAATGCCTGCACTGACAACCATTTCTGGGGTTTTATTGATTTCCTTTTCTTACTGACTATAAATGCACTTCCCTAAAGACCACCCTGTAAAATTGGGAAATTGCTCATATGTTCAATGACATGATATTTACTACTTGAGGAATGAAAATATTGTAAGCGACAAGATTCACATAAATCAGAATAGTTTAAAAACCACTTATTTATTATAACTGACATTTTAAACTTCCTAGTGCTCCCAAAATTTTTGACAAACTAGCAAAAAACAAAGAACCTAGATTCACAGCTAGGTTTAACGCAGATCAATGGACTATAACCGGAAAATGGACAAACTTTATATTCCCTCTCGTTGTGATTCAATTTACCATATAAAAGAACATGTTCTTGTGTTACACACCAATGAATAATAGCTAATTTTAACTGTATATTATTTTGACTTCAAAGGAATACGTGCAGATTACTACGTCTGCATGTTTCCTAAGATCTAATTTTAAACTCTGGTGGACAAAATTATTGCAAGAATATTTCTGATTTTACGTATAACTTCACTGCCCCTTAATATACCTGTATGGCTGAAGTTAGCGTAACTGATTTTCAATTTGGTAATAATATCTTAAATTAATATTTTTGATTTAATTTTTGATCTAAATAAATGCCTCTAAATCATTAAGTGATTTATTCTTTTTTTCTTGGTCATTTTTTCCCTAAAATGCTAAAAGCATTCACTTTTCCCGACAATTTAGTGGTAAGAGGCATTGTCGGCTGCCACCCAGAAAAGTATAATCCCCATCCTTCCTTAGGAGATGAACCAAGAGTAAATTTCTGATTACTCACATTGGCGTTAGTCGATTGTGCTCTATTTTGTGTTCTGTAGTACCTCAAACTAAAAACAATTTGCACAAATAATATGTGGCAAATAGTTGACAAATTATGACCGAATTTGAGTTTAAATTAAGATGCTGGTTAAAATTACTCTCCGTTATGAACCACCATTTCAAAGCATTTCGTTCTGCGAGGGTAGAAGCTCTTGCTGCCCTCTAACGCTGAGATTCGGTGGTCGGACCTTTGTGGTACTTCTCTAAAACAATATCAGAGTTTTTTTGACATTTTTTTATGTTCCAATCGCCCCTCAAAGTTACAGGTTTACTAAAAAAGTGTAGTCGTATAATGTTTCACTTTCTCATATTGTGTAATTTGATACCTTTGTATGTTCAGACCTACCCACTTAATGTAATATAATGGTTTTCTAATATAGATATAATATAGAAAAAGGTGTATGATCTGTAGTCGCATGATCTGTCCTTATAAATGACCGTTTTCCGTTATCTAAATAAAGAAAGTTGAAATATATTAACAGAATTGAATTAAAAAATAAAACTTTAGGTTTCCAATTAACATAAAATTTTACCTTTCCAATCGTGTAAATAAATATAAATGGAGCAGAGAGACAGAAAACATCCTCAAAGATGAGGATAAAAGTCTATATCAAGCAACCTGCATCAATTAGCATTAATTATTTTAAGAAACATTAATTCCGTGCAAACTGATATCCAACATTGGTAACACCAGCGATTTCTTCATTTTCTATTAAAACTTAAATATAAGCTTTTTATTTAAGTCAATTAAATCAATCGAACGAATGTTAAAAGAAAAAAAATCATGGTTTTCTCAGATAAGGATCTCAAAAATATCTTGAAGTATTGGTCGACCAATCACAAATTCCAATTTGCAATTTTTCAATTGGGTGACATAAAATACATCCTCTTGCATTAGAATTAGAGTCTTGGTCAAGCTCCGTGCAAATATGAGTATAAATAATTGTATGAAAAAATAATTTCGTTCTCTCAAAAATATAAACCTTGGATTGGTTGACGCGCTTTTGAAAGAATTCTCTGCAAAAAATTAACTCCACAGGGATGTGCGTGAGCTGCCTGCCATAAAATAAAATGAGAGCAGAATGACTGGGAACTCATCTCGTCAGCGAAGGAAGGGCGGTCGGGAGGGAGAGGTCGTCCTGAGTATGGGAATGTGGGCTCTAAAAATTGGGGGGGAGGTAATGGAGACGGAGAACGAACAGAGAAGAAAAGTGGTGAAGGGCAAAGGCGAATGAAGGACAGTGATGGTGGGAAGGGGAATGCCAGTGAGGGAGCAAATGAACAAGTAGGGGGAATAAACATGGGTCGAGAGGATAAGAATATTGAAAGGTGTAAGGGGCAGAAATCAGTAATGGGTGTTGCACTGGCATAGTGGATCCGGCTTTAGGCTACTGAACAAGGAGTCCGGGGCCATATTTCAGCGACAACGTGTATTAATCCACATCACTCAGCTGTGTTAGTATTCCAACAATTAATCAAAAATGCACTTTGGTGTATTTATCGCATAACTTGAAAAGGCTTAATCTGACCGAAATGTAAATGTTTGCTTATATATTTACCAATTCTCTTCACACTCCCTGTTTGTATTCACCTCTTCTTTTTTCCATGACCCTCAATGCTTTGTCCTTTTGCCCTGTCCCTCTTTGCTTCCCACGCAGGTCTCTTTCTTCACCCAACTTTCCCCTCACCCGCCTTCCACTCGGTCAACGCACTCCCTCGCCACACATTGCCTCTCCTCACCCTCACATTGCCTCCCCTTGTCTTCCTCGTTTTACTCTCCTACTACCCCTTTCCCTTCTGAAAACCCCCCTCGTCTGGCTTCAGCGTCCCTTACCATTCACTCTCCGTCACCAGCCTCCATCTGCCGCCAAGTTCACCCGAATTCCTTTTCTCACCGCTCCCCTTCGCCATAAAATTGGTCACACTCTCACACAACGCCAATGTGGGCATTGTGTGAGAGTGTGACCAATGAGGGACAGTGTAAATAACCCTCTCCGCCTCTCACTCTGAAAATACATCAATAGGGAGTATCTCAAACACACAATCCTCCTTACGGACGCGATTGACTCAAATTTTGTTAGTTACTATGACGGTTGAACGGAGTTGGTGTTTATTCCCACGCAATTGACCCATTCTGAATTTCTATGGATAACATATAGTCCACATTTTAGTATTGCAAGCAGCCAGGCATATTTGCTTCACATTTGTTCCACATCTAGGAAGTCTCTACAAAAATGAAGTTAGCATTACTAAGTTAAATAAAGTTTTAGGCATTACTATCAATTAATAATTCACTATTTAAAGAAAAAAGTACCATGGGTGAAAAGGATTTTTGAAATCGTTTGAATATTTATTTGCTTAAAATTTAATTATACACGATGTAAAAAGAATATTAAAGAGTCTCGAAATACTAATTCAGTAAGGAAAGTTCTTCCCATAAATAATTAGTAGCAAAATATTCCAAAGCCCGTGAAGTTCGGTCGGTCACTCTAAGGAAAACTCCGACAACTATCTCGAAACAGCAAGATATATGCATATGTGTAAAGCAACATATTTATAAGGAGAATATTGTTGCAGAAATACCTTTGATTCCTAACTCTTAGAAAGGTAACCTTCTCGTTTTCTAAATATAATTTTGACATTAAGCTTCAGAAAGTTACGTTTCATTTGGCGAAATATTTCTTTGGAAGAAATATTTTTCTTCTTTCATGACTGCGCTTGAAATTAATGCGCGTCTATTAAAGTTTAAAATTGACGTTTTTAAAAATAAAACCACTATGCTTTTCCACGTAAACTTTTTTATTCTC
The DNA here is from genome assembly GCA_037158775.1 of Hetaerina titia. NCBI lineage: Eukaryota > Metazoa > Arthropoda > Insecta > Odonata > Calopterygidae > Hetaerina > Hetaerina titia. Next base: position 70,050,488 of record CM073779.1, read on the forward strand.
ACTACCCAGGTTTCGTTATAGCATGACATCATCAGGTAAAAATACTAGTCAAGCAGAGTATATATAAATATCTCTGGGCGGAGGGGAAGAGGAGGTAGGAAAGAAAGGATTGGTTGAGCTAGGAAAGGGGGGTTAAAAGTCTATGGTTTGAGGCGGAGAGGCAGGATTGGTAATATTGACAAATTAGCAATAATTAGATAATTAGATTAGATAAAAACCAATTAGATAATTATATGAGATAAAAAGCAATTAGATAATTGGCAGGTTGGAAGGAGAGGGTCAATACAATGTTGCAAAAAGCCCACCTGGCATCGGATCAGTTAGTAGAGGATTAGGGGAATGATTATTGTGAACGGGAAGAACGGCACTTAGTAATTAGTCAGGTGACTCAGTAGCGGGCTGGGAGGAGGCGCTATATCGTTGAAAAAGTTTTGCTTGGTTTCAGGCGAGTTGGCAGGGGGTGAGGGAAAAATCAATTTCGGGGAATGTGAAGGGTAAAGAAAATCGTTGGTCAAAACATCTTCCCCGTAATTCGTGTGTTGAAGGATTTCTAATATCTCCAGTGCATCTAGACGGTGGCCTTTCTTCTTAAACTGTAGAAATTCGGGGGTGAAATCGCTGCTGAGGCCACAATCTCTCAAGTGCTTTGCAAAGAGTGACGCGGAGATGCTATTTTTAAAGCAAATTCGATGCTCCTTTATTCTTGTTTCAAGCCTCCTCCCCGTCTGGCCTATGCATACCCGGTTGCAGTCTTTGCAGCGGAGTTTGTACACTCCACTTTTGTGTAGGAGTTCAACGTGGTCCTTCGTGCGGCATAACTTGTTGATTGAATTAGTTTTATTGTAAAAGGCCGGGCTCACCTTTTCCTTTGGGAGGATCCTTTGTACTTTTAACGATAAGTGGCCAAGAAAAGGGAATCTCCGCCACTGTGGCTGGTTTTCTCTATATGTGGGTGAACTGCAAATGGATAACTTTGCTAAACGGGATAGTTTCTTATGGTAAAGTTTATCAATTAAATCTTCTCTATATCCACTGTTCACCACAATTTGTGTAATGATCTTTAGTTCTTTAAAAGTATTCTCTTTGGACAAGGGTATAGAACACTCTGTGCATCATGGCGTGAAAGGCCGATAATTTTTAGCGAAATAGTGCCTAGGAGAATGGTGAATGACATCGTCTGTATAACACTGTTTTCTGAAAATAGAAAAATCAAATCTTTTGTTTTTAATGGTAAAAATCATGTCTAGAAAGTTAAGGGATCCATGCGCTCAAATCCTTGGTAAAATTTATATGTTTATCTCTGGAATTCAGGAAATTCAAAAAAATGTCTAATTGTCTGTCAGAACCCGCCCAGACGCAGAAAACGTCATAAAAATATCAACACTAACAGAGGTTATTTTTGATGAAGAGATTCTCTGAGTAAAACATTTGTTGCTCAAAATGATCCAAGAAAATGTCTGCTAGTAGCGGGGAAAGCGGAGAGCCTATTGCTAAGCCGTCTTGCTGTTGGTATATTTTACCGTTAAACACGAAACTGTTTTGTTCTACACGCACTCTCAAGGAGGAGCACAAATATACGATTTCTACGAGTACACAAATTGCCAATTTTAATTCATTCAACCAAAACGTATTGCTGTTACAAGGTGCGTTCATAAAAAGACAGGACTGATTTTATAACTTGTTTATTTCAATGGATACAGCTTAATCAAACTTGTCGCCCACCAAGTACATGTCTTGGCTGACGTCATATTTTGGCCAACGTTTCTTTCAGCTCTCGAACCCTGCCTGGTAAGCCTCCTTAGGGATCCTCTTAACGTCCGTCGTACAATTAGTTTTAATGTTTGCAATAGAGTCGAAGCCAAAGTCGGCACCCTTTCAAGGTTGATATTAACTTTACGAACAAAAAAGTCTGATGAAGCCACGTCTGGAGAGTAGGATGGCTGCGGGCTCACGAAGTTCCGGTGCTGACGAAATACTCATGTTCATCAGTCAGCACCCGCAGGACGAATTTTGATGTGACGGGTTCATACCCAAAATTTCTGTCAAAATTGTCTGACAGGATGGAAAACTAATGATCACTTCCTCGGATATCTCCCTATCAGTTAAGCGGGGATTTGCTCGAATCGTTCACCAATTTGACATGGTTGGGGTCTGTCGAAGTGGAAGGCTGCCCAGATCGCGAATCTTCATCTGTCGAGGTTGTGCCCGATTTAAAACGACTGTACTACTCAAAACACTGGCTTCGCATTATAGCTTCATAAACAAAGACTTGCTGAATCATTTAAAATGTCTCCGTAGCACTTTTGCCACAAGAGTTCACACACACACGCTGTTCCTCTAGCTCCTTCATTGCTGCCGTTACACGCGGCGACGAACAGGTTAAGACACGTACTCCTGCTGCTCGCAACGACTAGTAAACGTAAACAAACTCAACACCTCTCGTTTTAGACACCTCGATGTGTCGCTAGATGGATCATTGTGTCTGGTTCTGATCCGTTGGACGGTTTGCGCAGAATAAAATCAGTCGGGTCTTCTTTTGATTGCACCTTGTATTGTCCCAAAACTTCATGAAAAACGGCAGGCTACAGGGTGCGGAAATGTTTTAGCCAACGCGGGAATTTAGTAAGCCGTTAAGCTTCGTAACAAATTATTTTTTGGATATATATCGTTCTTCTGGTTCTCGGGGTTGTGGTTACTGCCTGGGCGCTAGGATATACTAGAAGTAGTAGTAGATTTTAGGGAAGGCGATTTACAGCTTAGGACCCTTGCGCCATTAGGTATGGATGGGAAAGGAAGGGTGGAGAGAAACCTGACGTCAGCATTAGCCTACTCTTGTCGAAAAATGCGAAGGGGTCCGCAGTTTAACGTCCCATCCGACGCACTACGTACTCAAAGTGCTTTCCACAAAGCACCTCAAGTAGGGATACCACTAAAAAATATTTATTGCGTCCCGGATTTGAACCCGGGCCCTCTCGCTGGCAAGCCTGTACGATAGGCACCGCACTATCCCGTTCCACGATTTCGGATTCATACATTTCATTAATAACAAATACATTTAACCACAATTACTAATGATTATGACTATTGTTATTATATTATCAATGATATTTTTGCAATACCTGGATTTTTATGTAGAAGAAAATTACCTTTTATGCACAAAATATTCTATTTATTATCATTTTTCCAGCGTTACACATTAAATTTACACGCTATTTCAAATGTCATTATTAAACACCAAAGGAGACCATTACATTGCGATTTTTTATAATATACAACAAAACTTTATCTAAATTTTACAGGGAATTTACATATATTTCATATTTTAGAATATTTTATATTTTAAAATTTGACGAAGGAATATATTGACAAATGTATCGTTAAGTTTTCTTTTCATGCATATAAATTATACGTGTTTCTGAGTTCATTTCCGGTGCATAACAACAATGGTGATGAATTTCCGTGACATAATGATAATGAGAGTAGTTTTATCGATATACTTCGTGCATCGGATTTGGTTTTGAACAGTGAAACTCTCTGAGTACAGAAGCGAGTATAAAACAAGATTTAATTTACAAAATCACGGTAAAAATAAATTCATTAGCCAAATATCATCGACTTCATTTAGATACGCATGTAGGACACTAAGATTTTGGCCATTCGAAAACCATACTACATGCTTTTATAGTTATATTTTATGTATACCAATAAACATTGCCTATAATAAAATATTAAGTCATAATATCAATTAAATAAATAAGGTGTTTAGGAGCTTCCCATTTTCCATCTCACAAGAATGTAGAACACATTTTTCTTAGTTAGTAATTAGACGAGAATCAAATCTGTTTCCGTGTCATAACGACTTTCCTGTTTCTCTTATATAATTGCATAGACTGGCATCATAATGAAATGAATTTTTTGGAGAACCATTGAAATATTAATAAATTTATTTCTAAAGCATCAGATGAATACCAAGGAGGAAAAATGGTACGTAATTGAACATAAGAGAAAGAGAGCGGTGGAATGAAAATATATTTAAAAATGAATGCTGCCATTCGTGCCTAATACTCACTTAAAAAATAAAACTAAAATTTTAGGCATTAAAATTTATTGGTTGATTACCGTTTTGCATAGTGACAAGAGAGTACTTAATACCATGTAATTACCTTATTTCACTACCAATTTTCCTGACTGCACTTGAGCGGCTTAGTGTCCCTCTGAGGGCACTATTATGTAGTGGGAATACATTTTTTACCCTTAAAATACCTCAATAACTAAACCTGGAAACGATGCGCAAAAAAGAGACAATTTCTTACAATTTTTTATAACTATTAAGTCCATAGGTGTCATGTCACCTGCCGTTTTCCAATGATAATCCCTTATTCCACCGAATCATACATATTGCACACATATTCTATTAAGAAAGTGCTATGGTGAGCATGCAATATTTATAACGAATCACTCTCACCATTTCAGAAACACCTTGGCTGCGACTCCAAGTGCGTCACTGAAGTATTTGTGATAAACAATCAAATACACTTAATTCAATGAGACAATATGTTCAGTCTCGAGTCAGTGAACCATATACCATTTCTGTGGTGAATTTTTAATAAATTTATCTGATGAAATATGTATATTTGGATACAGACCAAGTTACGCAATATTAAATGAATTCAACGTTTTACCAAATATTACTAATATACTACGGACTATGAAATGTAGTCAACGTAATAAACGTGTTAGGGTCGAATGGATCACGAACATAAGATAAGATAGACTGCAAGACTGACAGGTCTAAAATATCATTTTCTCCAAGAACAACAAGAGACCAGAATGCCTGTATTTTAAATCACCCAGGAGTCAGTTCGACACAATAAGTATTAACCTACAAGGTAGGGACTGTGCGTGGATATATATTTATAATTTTTTTTGTTACAGGTTTCCCCCACCTTCCCCCATCTGTTTGAAAAACTCTAGCCCCCTAATCCCTTACCCTTTCCTCCCGGTGCTACACCCCTGCCACATACCTTTTTGGTGGTTAACAGGGTATTTATGCAGATGTAGACAAGTAAAATATCTCAAGAGCACATAAAAATGAATTTAGTGAATGAACCCGCCACTGCCAACTCCCGGGTAGCATTTTTTACTGACCGAAATTGTAGCTTGCCGAACATATTTGGATAATACTTTTCATGTATAAGTGTAAGCCTATATGAACAAAAAGCCATTTAAAGGACGGGATACCTATACATTTATCCTTCGGGAAAAAGATATTACCAGTTTTTTCCTGGAAAAACCTGGAAAAACTAAAAGTGAAGAATGGGGATATTTTAAATAGTCACTTGGAAAAGAAAATATAAAAGATAATAAAATTTGTACACGCTATCAAAGTCTCAAGGGATCAAGGGGTAACCTCTTAACATAATAATGAAATTTATACCTAATACGACCTTCGACAGATGAATTAAGAAATATTCAATTTTAACTTTAGCGCTCCTTCGAAAGACGAAAGCGGAAATTTTAATAGGACTAAGTCAAAAAAATGGCGGAGTCTACGGAAAAGGGATAAAAAAGAAAAATCAACATACATATTTTCCTAACGTGGTTCAGACCATGTTGCATGATGTTGACTCATTTTAAGAGTACGGCAGCATGAATACTACAAACAGTAATTTCGTATACTAAAGAGATGGCTGAAAGGCACGGACACCAAGGCTGATGGAAAGGAAAAAGGAGCAGTAAAAGATTTATATTATGTTTACCTGATATACTAAATTATATTAAGGATTACCGTAGAATTTAACGGCTACCTATAAGTTCTTCATAACTACCATGTAGAATATCGGTTGGCCAAAAAATTGAACTTAAAGGCATTCTTTGGGAAACAAACGAATAAAAACGAAAGAGAATGTTTAAAATAAAAACAATTGCGATAAGAATGTGAGTTTTGTTGGAAGAAGAGTTTAGAAGTGACTTTTTTAATTTGTTTCTTGATGAAAAAAATACAAAATTTCCCTGAGTTAAGATAAGGGGATGTAAAAAAAATGGAACTACTTATTTTGTCATATTCATTAAAATCTCCCTTCAGGGGAATAGGCTTTCACGTATTGAGTTGCTAACATCATACGTAACTTTGAAAGGGTGATCTTTCAATACTTATTTCCTGTATTTAAATTAGAAATCAAAGTACATACCTGGGGAAAAGGTTCGTCTAGAGTAAACCAAGCAATGGTCCAAAAGTAAATTAAAACATTTCAGGGAATGTAAACAATGGCAGAGTCATATGTGACTGATTCTTTTTCGCTCGAGGGGATAAATTCCAACTTCCATGCATGCTAGCGAAAAGAGTAACAATCAGGTAAATAGCTAACAATAAAACATGATACAGCATACGTTGTTACAAAATATTTTAATAATTAACCATAGGAACGGAAAAAGCATGTTTTTTCAAGAACCTGGTTGCATAAATTTCGCTAAAAATATTCATACCAAAACTGACTCAGCTCTGTTTCAAAGTATTTTTGGCGGAAAATTTTCCTTAAAACACAAGAAGAGGAAAATCTAATTTATACGATAAACATTTGCTATCCCTCTGAAAGACTTCCTTTATTAGAACTTGTCTCTTTCAGGTTGGCATATATTAAAATATATTTTTGAATATTTCTTTTATATTTAAAGTAAAGTTTTATTCAATTTTTCCCATAAGTTACTAATAAAGGAAACCTTCACAACAAATCTCTGCTTAAATAGCTCTCATCACTTGTTATCAGGTACTTCTACTACACATCAAATCTTTTTTTTACACTGTCGCCACATTTTGAAGGAATAAAAAATCAAATTCCATATACCTAATTCTTATGATTTTTTCCAAGACTAATCCTTCTGAGCTATAGTTATTTGCTAATATCGATTGTTTTATACATTAAAAACCCTATTTCACGTGATATAATTACATTCTATATATTTAATTTTGATTCTTAAATTGATATTTTTCTTCAATTCGATCTTTCCTTAAATGACTACATTCATATTGTTATATGAGTATTTTTTTAGTTCAATCCGACCATTAATATTAAGTTTGTATTCAGTGATCTTTATAACATGTTTATATGATTTTATTGTTTGTTTATCCAAAGGTTCATGAGAAGATTGCTTTAGTATCCCCTTTCATGTCCTATAAAAGATGAACCACATATTAAACTATTTCAAGCAAGTTCCATCAATCATGCTCCTAAACAATTAGAATATAAATTTTTCTACCGAGGCGTCCTCTTAAACTCTGAATTTTTTAGGCTTTTAATTTTTGGCATTTTTGTGGATCCGGGTTCGAATCCCGGTCAAGGCGAATGATTTTTACACTCTGAAATTGTTACACTGTAATGCTACACGTAGCGGATGACTCCGTTAAAAGTTACTGTTGCGCCTTCTCCCGTAGTTTCTTGAAATTGGTTAAAGGTATATATGTGGCATATAAACAATTTCCTTTTTATACTAAAAATGAACGAAGTACACCAAATTACATTAGTTACGAAAAGAACCTGGAGTTTTATTTGTTGGAAAAGAATTTTTAATCTTAAAAATATTTGAATAGCATTTAGATGTATTTGGCCTAATGAAAAAACAGCGCTCAATTACCTGAGGAGTGAAAAAGATTTGGATCGGGTGTCATCGTGCATGTGGTCAATAAGCAATATTTGGGTTTAATAACATGTTGCCGGATTCCCGCTCATTCAGATCTTTTGCCCCTGCCTAAATTACTTGATACCATTGGCATATCGTTTATGTAATGAGTGACGTCTATACTTCAGGATACTACGTGCAGCCGAAGTTTGTGAACATTTGTTTTTTTTTTTAATTTCTATTTTATTACTGTGTATGCCCCTATGTCGTTTCATTTTTATGAACAAAAATAAACAACTCTACATTTATTAGCCTAACCTTAATAGACAAAAGGTGATACTACACCCAACTAAGTTTATAAAAATATTTATTGAACGTGTACACTTCTGAGATACTATGGTAGACTAAACGACAGTGAATTTCAAAGTAGTTATACGCTAATGCACATTAAAATGAAACAAGTTGAAAGAGTAAAAATCATTTGCTATATCTAATTTTTGCTATAATTAATATTCAATGCATAAAAAAGGTTTAACCTGTACCCACTCGTCTGTATTACAAAAGAGACTGTCCAAAAATAAGTTGTCATTTTCTTGTCATCTTATTCAACTCAAAAGGTGATATGAGTTTTTGTTTCAGGATGACCTTCCTACTCATGATTTTTTGATTATGACATTCAAAACGTAATGTGAAATAAAGTTTAGAAACAGTTTCTATCTCTGTCCAAAATGTAAAAACTAATATATGTCTCAATTTTTTCACATTTTCATCACACTGTAATGTTGATGGATATCGAGGGCCTTCCTCCCGTCAGCCTCCTTGTTACCCTCATAGAATTAATTGCCTGTGTGAGCAGAAAACCATCACGTGGGACATTTCTTAACACCAATAAGCATCCTTAACCATGCACATTCTCTCCGAACCAAAATTTTCAAAATAAGTGCACAATTTTGTCGCATGCCATTGCTCCATGGATAGTGATACTATGATTCGTGACGTGACCATCGAAGAGATGCTCAGTCCAGCAGCATTCCTCACACTGTAAATGCCCACAGTTAACTAACGTGAGTCACGTTTCATTCCGAAGATTTCCCTTTAAGTTTCCCACAATTGGTGAAGAACATCTACCTATTTTTAAGACCAACCCTTTACACAAATTAATTACACAGGCCTACAAAAACCAATTTTTTTGGTACCGGGAATCTTTGTGCTGATTTTAACTATATTTGTAGAGCCGAATCCAAACATGAAATCCGTTTTTATTTAACAGCTCTACTTTTTTAGATATGGCACATCTTACGATTAGTTGTTTTAATATCTGATATATTCCGGAAAATAATTTTCAAAGTTAAATAAATCTATAAGTATACTAATTTATAACCACTCTGCGGTGTTCTTATTATTTTCAATAAACTGTCAATAAGTTTTATGCATATTTCTATATTGTAGACCAATGAGATTAAAAAAACAAAAATCGTTTGTATCGACTTCGGTAAAAGATGGCGAAATTAGTTCATAAGGTATCCGTTAGATGGCATCCACGTTTTCTGTTCTCTTGACAGCCATTTTTGTTTCATTAGTTGCCCTTGGCTATTCGGAGCAGGTGGACGGACTTTACTTCAAAGTGTAACTTTTTGTAAAACATCATCTAAAAATGAGCTCAAGTCGAAGATGCTGTGTTAATGATCCTGATGTGTTCTGTTACGTTTATGGGGAATATATGGTAAAAGAAAATAGGAAAAATATTACAGACTTTGTGAAACGTACATACTTGGGATATTTTGGTGTTAAGCTTGTTGACCAAGATAAAACATGGGCACCGCATTTTGTGTGTAAAACATGTACTGAAGATCTGCGGCAATGGACAACAGGATAAAGGAAAAGTCTAAAATTTGGTGTGCCAATGGTGTGGAGAGAACCTGTGAACCATATTGACAAATGTTATTTTTGCATAGTAAATGTTTCGGGAATTAATCGAAAAAATAGCCACAAGTGGACATATCCAGATTTGCCTTAAGCTAGACGCCCGGTACCCCATTCAGGAAGAAAAAGGAAAAATTTGAGTTATTTGAAAACATTTCTCATTCTTTTGACGATAGTGGCAGTGACTACGACGGGGTATCAACAATTCCTCAACTATTTAATCAAGATGAACTAAGCGATCTTGCTAAAGAACAGAACTTATCGAAGGAAGCATCCGAACTACTAGCATCAAGACTGCATGAAAAGAATTTACTGCAACCCGGTACAAAAATAAGTTTTTATCGTACAAGGGAAAAGGATATGCTACAATTCTTTACTCAAGAAGACAATCTTACATTTTGTTTAGACGTTAAGGGTCTTTTGGAAAAAATGGGACTACTATCACAATATGATGCTAGTGATTGGCGTTTGTTTATTGATAGCTCCAAGCGTAGTTTAAAATGTGTACTTCTTCACAATGGCAACAGGTTTGGTGCAATACCAATCGCTCATTCAACTAAAATGAAAGAAGAATACGATACAATAGCATTGGTCTTACAGAAGATAAAATACCAGGAACATCGCTGGGTGATTTGTGTAGATTTAAAAATGGTGAACTTTCTTCTTGGGCAGCAAAGTGGCTACACAAAATATCCTTGTTTCTTGTGCCTCTGAGATAGCAGGGACAGACAAAACCACTGGATTAAGAAGGAGTGTCCTAAGAGAGAAAACTTGGTTGTTGGGAAAGAAAACATCATTGCTGAATCTTTAGTTGAAAGAGAGAAAATCATCTTACCTACCTACCTACATATTAAACTAGGCCTAATGAAGCAATTTATAAAGGCTCTTGACAAGGATGGACCATGCTTCGGCTACTTAAGACTAAAGATGCCCCATATAAGTATTGAAAAACTTAAAGCTGGTATTTTTGAGGGGCCACAAATCAGACAACTTACAAAGGATCCTGCTTTTGTTGAGTCAATGAATGAGATTGAAAAAATTAGTTGGATGTCATTTGTTGGGGTCATAAAAAATTTTATAGGAAATCACAAAAGTGAAAATTATATTGAGCCGGTAAACATTATGCTCAGTAACTTCAAATCACTTGGATGTAATATGAGCACAAAAGTTCACTACCTACAGAGCCACTTAGACAATTTTCTTGGAAATTTAGGAGACACAAGTGAAGAACAAGGTGAAATATTTCACCAGGATATAAAAGAATGGAAGCATACCACCAAGGAAGATGAGATAACCATATAATGGAAGATTGCTGCTGGTGCTTAAAACGAGACTGTTTGAACTCAAGTTTGCACTCAAGAAAATCGCGCAAAAGTAGCTTCCGATGTGTTGAGTGATGTTTTTATGTATTATTTTCTTTTCAATTTGTTTTATTACAGTAAAAAAATTTAGTATTTGTGTTCAATTGTATTGTAAAATTCTGTTGTGTTTGTGGGTGATTTAACAGCCCTAGAAATAAATCAAGTCTTTGTATTTGTATAGTGGGTTTTATTATTAATATAATATTCCCATATCATCATGTAGAAGATGTTTTTACGTAAGTAACAACATATCTATATCTTAAAAACTATAGCTGATAGGAAAAAACTAGTGTCATAATTGGATTCAGCACCCCAAGTGTTCTTTAAATCAGCATTAAAAGCTCCGGCACCAAAACCACTGTTGGCCTGTGTTATAAATATGGAAGATATTATGCAAAAATACATGATATATAAAAAAATCTATTCATTTTGTGATAATTTACTAAATAACTGGGAACGACCATAGTTTCTAATTGAGAATTTTGGTAAATATTAGAATACAAACCTTAGTTATAGCATTTTGTCAAACTTTTAAATTCTCACTGGATAGATATAAGCTTTAATGGTAAGGTTAAAAATAAGAATCTCTTTGATCAACCAATTTGTACTATATTATTTTTTTACAAAATTTTTTATTCCCTATCCAAAGGAAAATTTTTCTAGCACATATTATCGCATATGAATGTAATTTGGCTTTTTTTAAAGTAATGCCTTATTATATTATAGCGTGGATTAAAGATGAAATAAATTTTCAATATTTTTTTATGTTTGTGAAAGAGAAATATGCTCTTATATTTTTCAATTCATAAACAGAAAAGAGTATACATTTAAAATGATATTTAACTTTGTAATATTAATTTGAATAAGCTCTTAATTGCCGTCAAATCATCCAATCGGCCAATGAAAATTTTTTGCAACAACGATATTAACTGTCGATAACATATTTATTGAAATTTTACTCATTCTACCAAAAATGCACTTAATAAATATCCAATTCACCATGTAACGAGACTTCTTATAAACACTAACATTTGGTTTGAAAAATTACATAATTTATTTATCAAGATGGTTCGAAAAAAAGTTTTTAAACCATATTAACACAGGCTTAAAACATACCATCAAGAGTCCAAGATGATTTCCTCAAACTTTGGAGAGATTTATAGAAGGTAAATAACTGCACACAATATCAATTTTGCAAATACCACTTAATATTTATGAAATTTTACCCCTTTTCGGTAAAACGTGGCAATTCCCAAAATGATCGCCAACTCATACTCATGCATCGACTCCCGCGATACTCTTATGTTAACTCAAACTGTTCATTCTCCCACAACCCTTTTTCTCTGTTCCATGATTTTGTCTATGGCTCGGTGTACCCAGGGGTCCTCTTACTTTGGTTTATAAGTCATTCGTCCGAGCTGTCTTTCGTTTACCGCAGAGCTAAATAAACTAAATAATTGTTCCATTCATGAAAGTTGTTATTTACGAAGATCATAGAGCATCACTTACATCATCAGGACAGTCTTCATGATTTCAAAACTGCTTAGTTCATCTGTCTTTAGCATAGTCTTCATGCGTAATTTTTTCCATAAAATATTCAAGATTTACAGCTAAAACGTTTTAGATTACTGTGGCAAATTTTTTGTATGCAATTGATGGATTCACCATTGTAATATGTTCAGCACTATCTCATACTCTGTATTCAAAGACGCTCCCTGGACTGCTTTCAGGAAGATTGTGCGAGTTTATTTTAGGATTGACATTTTCTGTATCTTCTGGTTTGTCTTTGATTTTTCCTCAGATTTGTATTCAGAATTATTTAGATTAAATTCTTTTCAGAGGAATGAGGGATAGAGAATCCCTTTAATCAATAGCCATTCTTCTACGCCTTCCAATTAATTTAGGCACAATCTTCCGCTGAATTCGGCAGGCATCGCTAGAGTCAACCCCCTGATTAGAAGCCGTCAGGTTCTCATCTTTGAAAACAGCAGGCCGCATGTTAGGAATAAAGAGATTCTGGAAAAGACAAACAGTCACTTGCATAAAAGAAAATTTAGCATTCGTTCATGATATATTTATTTAAATAATTACTGACACACACGCGCACAGGCGCACACACAGAGGTATTATATAAATATATATATATATATATATATATATATATATATATATATATATATTATTATACTGACTGACTGAATATATATATATATATATATATATATATATATTCAGTCAGTCAGTCATATCTTATCTTCCGAAGAAGACGGAGCTCGAGTCCGTCGAAATTATCAAGATACTATTGTGTTCTTTTTATGTGTTCTCGTGCTGTGTGTTACTGTCTAAGTTTTTTATTAAACACTTCCGTGTACTTCGAAGAAATCATATATATACATATATATGTATATATATATATATATATATATATATATATATATATATAAAGCCAATTGATTTTTCGGGTACCAGGTCTTCCTGGGAAACCATAACCGGCACAGGGAAAGGAACTGGCCCCCCCTTAGAGAAGGCAGAAAGCTCTAACTTTTTAAAATGTGTATCCTTTTATGTGCTATCTACTTTGTTTGTGTTCTTTTGTGGCGTCAAATTGTTACATATGTATATATATATATATATATATATATATATATATTTATATATATATATATATATATAATTTCATATTTGATTAATGAAATCATTAAGGGAAAGACCATGGACTCTTTACGGAGTAAAATGCTATGAAAATATTTTTAGGAAAGAATTCCCTTATCTCCTGTTCTTAGGATTAAGTTTGTGGGCATTATTTAAATAACTTATAAATACACCGGTTAATTTGAAACATTCTATGAAGTAAACCATGGCGTGATACTTGGGAAAATTTTCTAAAAATATATTATGCTTGTAAAATATCCATGACAATTTAACTTGAAATAAGGACAGCGAACAAGATACTCAGAATTTTATAAAGTGAGCGAATATACATTTTACTTAACACAAAATAAATACTCTTGGTTTATTCGTGAAAAATTCAAATCACGGTTCAGAAATTAAGTATAGGGAAACGTCTCCTTCAATTAAATATAATTCAAGGTATATTCAATAGCATGACACCTATGCTCTAACATTGTATCACTGCCTTGTATCTACCTTGTAAATGGTATTACTTTCGACATCGATATCTATTTAGACAAATTATTCTTTAGACACTTTAGTGATTAGCTAGGTATATTAAATGAAAATGGGATTTTAATCGTAATGTTATCAATAAAGTAACCTGGAAAAACATCGCTAATCGCAAGCTATCGCTGCTTTATGAGCATTTAAGGAAGATCTTAAAACATATTTTGTAACGCGGGCCATTAGACACGTAAAATACCCCGTGTAAGCTTAGAATTACTGTGAAAAAAGTAAAACACTAACACGGAAAATTAGTAGCAGGGTACCTCTCTTGCCTTGACAGTTTGTCACAACCTACGCCACATCTCCTACTCCTACCTGTTTGGCCAAGGCAGGTATGGAGTCTGGGGTTGGTTTCCCTTTTATTGGTAATTTTCCATAGTTTAACCAAAAGGAGAACAAGACATTTGGTGAGATAAATCCCTCCGTGAGAGATAATCCCTCGAGATAGAGCCCTCCGTGTTGTCAACGGAGAGCAGACAATTGAAATATATATGTATATATTTTAACTTGTCAATGGAAGCAATTTCAGTGTTCATAAATTCAGCAAAACAGCAATTCAGTGTTACATAAAGGGACTTTATCATGGTTAACAACACAATGACTGAAACTATATTGCTCAATTTAACAAGATGTGTTATTTTGTAACAAGTATTGATGGGTTTTGGCTAACTTATTGTATTATAAACCTTTCCATGATTTTTGAAATGGAAGTTAATATTGATGTTTGGCAATACATAATTATTTCTTTATGAGATTCTAATTTGTAAAAACGTCTTATGATTTTTTTAAAATCATTAAATAAAAATAAGTTGAAACATTTTAGATGAAAAAAGGAAAACATGCAAGAATAGTTTAGGTAAATGATGCATATAATTGATAATGATGCATATACTTATTATAACGATAAAACTGAGTCCGAATAAATAAATAGAAAAAGGTAATTTTTCCTTATTAATTTGATAGTACCAAAGAGGTTTTGAAAAAGGCTTCAAAGCAAATTTTAGTGGAGGCGACAGATAGCTGAGGTCATTTAGCCATTGAGCCATTAGGGATGTAGGGATGGTCAGAAGACGGTAAAGAGTGGAGGAAACCCAGCGTCGGCATTAACCTACTCTTAAGGAAAGGCGCCAAGGGGCCCGCAGCTTAACGTCCCATTCGATGGATGGCGTACTTACTCAAAGTGCTCTCCACAAAGCACCTCATATAGGAATTGGGATAAAACTGAAAATATCAGCTGCCCCCCGGATTTGAACCCCATTGGCTGGGAACCTCTGGGTAGGAAGCGATTACGTTAGCCACCGAATCATCCTGATCCCCAAATAAGGCAGTGGCACGGCAACCAGGGAACATTATGGCGCCAAATTATATTCGATTAATAATAACTTATATAATTTAAAGATTTATTATCTTCTGATATTTTTTAATAAATGGCTGTTATTACACTCAGGCCCTCCCATGCACTACAACCTTGACGTGGTGGAAGGGCTGACGTGGTTGTGTGTTCTGATGACCCCTAGAGCTGTGCTCGCGGGAGTAAAAACAATTGCTCCTGGTAGGGTCACCCATGCCAGATAGGTCGAAGGTTAGGAGCCAGACGAAAGGTAGTCCACGCAGCGTCTGTTCCTCAGTGAGGCGGCTGCAAAGGAATCTGATCCCAGTGTGGCGGCCACTAAGTGATGGTGTCACGTTAAAAACACTATTGAGGAACGCAACGGGAAACCACCTCAATTATTAATTCCACGAATAATGATAGACAAGATGATTTAGAGTAGGTTGCTGGATTGGGTTTTGTTTGGAGTCACAAAATATTTATTTGATAGTTGTGTCCATCCAAAAACCTACCTTAACCGGTAGATTATCTAATAATAACAATTCCACTCGGGCCATCAATAAATTTTGCAGTGGGTTGTGGAGTATTTTGTAAATATAAATGCATATGTAGAAATTCTGAATACTGCGTCAAGTGCTTACCTTTAAACGAGGCTTAGGTCGCTGGCTGACCCTCTTGCCGTTTAAACCAAGGGAGTTTTGCAGTGGGAATTCTGCATGAAAACCGCTTCTAATGCAGAGAAAGGAACTCATAACAGACCATATTTATAAATCCTCCACTCCGTAACCGTACGTAAAAGGTGACTTCTTTTTCAGGATTAACGTAAACATCTGGTCGATTAGCTTATTAATGTGTTTCATTAAAATAATATCATATTAGTTCCTATCATATTATTTTAACGGTTTGCTTTCTGTGAACACAAGCTTACCAGCTGAATTTCCTAAGCCTGTCCTAACAAAACGTAAGCAGACACCCCACGTTCTGAGAAACCCTAGTTTAGAGAGATCGAGATGGTGGATTATCTAACATGCTTCCCGCCCAGAGGCCCCTGGTTCGAATCCCGGAAGCAGCAGATATTTTTCAGGAGTTTCCCGATCCCTAATTCAGGTGCTTTTCAGAGGGCACTCAGAATCCGAATGGGATGTGAAGCTGCGGATCCTTTGGCGCTTTTCCTTAAAAAAAGGATAATGCCGACGCCACATTTCTCTCCACCCTTCATTCCCTCCTATCCATCCCTTAGGGAGCAAATGACCTCAGCTTTCGGTCGCCTACCATAAAACTACTATTACTACCTAATGAATGCAATATGGAAAATCGTGCACACCGTTTGCAAAATTCATACTGTTACAAAGTTGCCCCTCCTAATAAAATATGCAAATATATCCTCGTTCCGAATTTATATCTCTTAAAAAATGTTGAATTATACATGACTTCAAATTCTTTTATTGTTTTAATTATTTGTTTAATATGTTTACCCATATTTTATTTAACCTGGCAAACCTGAAAAAAATTATATTTGTAAAAAGAATGTAGATAGTACTTACCGCCTTAAACTGGTATATTATACAAGTCATTAGAACACATATTATTATATCAATAATGTTTTAACAAAATATTTAGCGAGTTCATTAACCAGAAAATAATTAATTATCCTGCAGACGAATTACCAAGGATTTGATATAACCGAAATAATTTTATTATAGCCCTATATAAACCTTAAATAATTTGTACGTTCTCTTGGTACGTTTTACCAGCAAACAAATTATTAAATCCCCTTCATATTAAAAATTTTTATTCCGCACCCTGTGGTAAGAAATGTATTTTTAGTAAGAAAAATTTTCACTTTATTAATATTTTCCGGATTGCAATTTTAATTAACATATTATTGTATTTTTTTCATTTCTTTATTAAATAGTCTTTGCAAATACTTTTACTTCTCAGTTGAGTTAATGGAACTTTGGCATATGGTAAATTCGATTTTTATAACTAGGTAATCCTTTAATCTATCATGCTTACAACGCTACTGTATCTGTATTAAACGATTTTTTTCAAATGCTTGTGAAATTCCAAACTTGATACGTCGGCATGCCATATCTGTTGGATTATTGTTAAAATATTTATTGATTTTAATAACTAAATGAATAGGATATCTAACGCAGGATCAATCAGAATTGCCAAAAGCTCTAATTTTCTTTCATCTATCGCAATGGCAATGGTTTTCTGGCCTTTGTGCTATTGAGAGTATTTGTTTACACTTCCGCTGTCGGTGGAATCGGGGATGTATCATCCTAGACCGACTTACTATCCTTGGTCCAATTTTGGGCCTATCCTTGACGTTGACCAGCCCTAATTCGTTTAGGAGTCGTATAGTCTCCCACCAAATGTCCTAATCTTTTACATGTGAGACACTTTAAGTCATGTAATACTTTTTTTGCATTAAGTTCCGCTGGGCCCCTTTTGAAAAAGCACTAATCATGTACTGTATAGTCCATGTTACTTTACAATTTCACAAAATTTTTAACTGCTAAATATAGGTTTTTTTTCCGATTCCTTTCCTGACAAAATTATAGCCCGTTATTCAAAAGAAATTCAATTTCCATTGGAGCGTGTATATCTTCCCCTTGGATTCACATAATGGTCTGTATTCTGTATTGTCTCCATCATTAAAAACCTCGCAAAAATAGGTGTTCACTAATGGTAAACTAGATTAATTCACCGAATATATTGAGTTGTTTTGGGACAACATAAATAACTGCATTCAATTGATAAGCCTATCTCAAGATACGATCGCTTCCGAGTGTCTTATTATAAATTAATCATTGTCGAAGAAAATAATTCATTATCTGGGTTCTAATTCAATAAATTTAAGTAGCTGACAGCAATCATTCGTGCCAATTAATTCGAAAACCACGTTTAGATAGAAGTCTATAAACTGTGTTTGTACTCTTCAAATTAATTCAAGATAATATTATTTCTTTGCCAATTCGACATAAATTTTACAGACTTCCGCTCTAACTGGCCTCGCAACGTGCCACGTTGATTAAACGGACGACTTTTGCTTTTCAAAATATTTTTATATGATATGGGGAAAAGTGTTTGCAAAAATGACTTACCAGCCAAAAAACTTCCTTGTTATTCCTCTGGGATTTCTTCCCTTTTCCTATCGTCGTATGCCCTTCGCCGCCCGTGCCTCCGAGCTCAATGTCTCACTTGGATCGACTTCTCTTGGCGCCTATCGCCTCGTTTTGTCACCCTCTCGAGTTATCTACTCTTCTCCGCGATTCTCAGCAATGTCATCATCCCCCTCCTTTGCGATCGACAGACGATAGCAGCGATCATGCAACGATCCTCTCGGACTCCTGCGTTCTGTTGAGACCCGAGTCTGGACCCCCCTTGAAGTTGTCCTCCTTCATGAATTCAGTTGATGCGTGTCTGTCTACCGAAAACCTGACAAAAATTATCTGCATTGTATCCCACAGAAGCCCGACGCCTGGACACGCGACGAAGATCTTTCTCCACGAAATAATCATGCCCGAGTACCAAGACTTACCTTTTTTTACATAAGAGATAATCACATAAGGGATAGGTTATGCCACTTAGTATTATTGACAAACGCATGTGTTTGTTAAATTCCTGTAGATTTACTGGTGTTTAACGGTTTTACTGATACAGTATTCCACTGCAAAATATTGTTAATTCATTCATCAGCAGCTAAAATTTACGTGTTAAATTTACAGTAGTACTTTCCGGATATGGAGTGATTATGCTTTTTTGAAAGATGTTAACAAATAAGATGTCTTTTTGAGCGTGTCTCACACGCTACATATGATGGAAGCGTGTTAAATTTAATTTTACAGACATGCTTTTTATTAGATTTGGCTTTGTACTCGTATGTATTTATGGGATTGTTTGTGGAATTTACGGTCATCCTGACGAATTAATGCAATATTTTCAGAATTATCTTCGTATTGATGGACTGTTTACTGGAGACTTACTATATCAGTTTTTTTTATGCACTACAGGTTTAGACTAATATGTGTGGTAAAATTCAATTAATATCAGATAAAACATTGACTAGAGTCTCAGAGAGTATTTAGCTTTCACTAAGTTTAATTTTTACCAAATTCATCTTCCTTTTTCAGTCTCATAAGTGAAAAAATTAAGACGTTTTTGCTACTCTTCTCTGATTGTCATCCTGCAACACAGCGGAAAGATACTAAGTAGTCTTACTCGTAAGTTGTTTTATATATAAGTAATGATTTTCATTGCTAACATGATAGAAAATAGTATCATATTGTTCATAACATTAATGTCGCCGCAAAAATCAAATAATTGATGGATCACCATGAATGCTTGTCCGTGGTCAGACCATTATTTCAGAATTTGCCTAATTTTGTCCGTGATCACAATATATTTAACTCAGATTAACGGCTCATTGGAAAGGGATATGGTTTTGGTGATTAATTTGAAACCACGAATTAACTACAGAGTAAAATCAATTGGGCATTTTCACAGGTTGTGTGAAGAAAAATCATGTACGGAAGGTAACATGAAAGTTTTGAATTCTTAATTCAAAAGATTTGAAGACTTAACTTTTAAAAACGATTTTCAAAAATTTGATTTGATGATAAGTATTTACTATGTTCTGAAAAAATTAGCAACATGACGATGGTATAACACAATTCCATCGTACGGGATAACATTTCCCGAAAACTTATACCAGTTCACAGAGAGGGAGATACCAACTTTGAAGAATATCCGGTCACGGATTTTTATATGCTGGCACTTAGCATTGAACAACAAAATGACTGTGAGCATTTTACCAAAAGAGAAAAGAAATCATGAAAGCACGATTGCTCGACAAAATACCTGGTTTTAGGTGAGGTTTTCAGTAGGTAATGTTTATGAGGTGTATTATCCACCTTCCTGTAACCGTAAAAATACACCAAAGTGTTCGTTACTTAGAATCCAGTATGGTTTGAGGAATACACTGAACTTCTTTCATCCCGACATCACAAAAAAAATACTGATAGAAAATAGGGAGGTTTGGTAGTGGCACTAAATCCGAGATATTGTTTTCTAATAACCCAATAAGGAACGTTTATTCCTTATTTGGTTTTGGAAGGTTATGGTGTATCAGTAGAAAAAATATCCTGCATCATTATCAGA
The DNA here is from genome assembly GCA_037158775.1 of Hetaerina titia. Lineage (NCBI taxonomy): Eukaryota > Metazoa > Arthropoda > Insecta > Odonata > Calopterygidae > Hetaerina > Hetaerina titia. Next base: position 70,071,068 of record CM073779.1, read on the forward strand.
GAGCAGAGTGTAATCAGATGGTAGTGTAAAACTAAATCACATTTCTAACTATCCCAATTATCCACGCGTAAAAAGCAACGCTAAGTTGCGGTGGAGAGAGCACACTCGGAGAAGCCAAAGGTGGGAGGTCAGCCAGAACTGATTGTGTCAGAGAGAGGTATTGCGCAAGGGCGATAAGGAATGCCCCGCAATAACAGCGAGGATACCACCCAGGAACAAAGATCGTCTGCAACCAATAAAATACAGCTGTCTTGCAGTTCGTATGCGCGGAGGAAAATCACGTGAAGGAGTGATATAGCTTCAAGGTAGACATAGGTATAGAAATGTTTTCAATATATGCAATAACATACTTTCTTGTTTTTTCAAACTAATGAAGCAATCAAAATTTAACAAAAAAGTTGACTGAAGTGAATCTCAAGTGCCTAAAAGGATGAACAAAATCAATGAAAATTTCACCGGCACTAGGTACCAAATAACATTCCCGACTGTCCTTCTGTAGACCTCAATGAAAACATCTTAATATTACTGTGTAATTGTAGCTTAAAACAATACGAAATAAAATATTCCTAAAGCTTGGAACGCCTTCAGGTGTTTGCTGCGGAAGTCGTGCGCCATCGGATATTCGAGAAAACGAATGATTGAAAACGTTAATTGGAAATTCATATAATAACTAGAAAAGAATTTGAAAAGTAACCCTTCAAGTCTCTGGAAGTTTAAATGGAAAATATTAGAGCTCGTGAGAAAAAATACTGGACGCGACCGAAGTCGGCGGCAAGCGATACCATTCAATTCATCATGCTCCGTCGACAGACGCGTGCAGAGTAACCTAGCCGTTTGGCAGAGAAGGCGGGGAAAGTATACTCAATGAACTATATACACTCATTTTTCTAAAATGGCTCGGATCTTGAATTACCTAGTTAAAGCTCCTGGTATAAATATGCAAAAATAAATCACTGAAATATTCGCATCGTAAGTTAAAGCGTAGTTAAAAAATGCACTCTAATAATCGATGGTTTCAGGCGTTATTTTATGGAATCGTTTCATTCTTAAGCGGATAAAATAATACTTTGTAATTCCACAGATTTATTTCACAAACACACGACCCGGGTTTCGACGTACAACGTACAACCTGAAGATGACGTTGTACGTCGAAACCCGGGTCGTGTGTTTGTGAAATAAATCTGTGGAATTAAAAAGTATTATTTTATCCGCTTAAAAAATGCACTCTTTGAAAGAATTTAAGTGCTATGACCAAGCTGCTCTCAATAATGTATAATAACTTCTACCAAATATGAAGACCAATATAAGATGCTTTGTAAATTTTATCTTGGGATGAATGAATATTATAACGAGTTTTCCTTAACCATAGACCATTAGTGACGTAAACCTTTAAAACATTCAAGAAATAAATATTATGAAAACGAAACAATTGATAACGAATATCAGTAGAATGGGCAAGACCTGAGAACCGTTAAAAAAGGAGGGTTTCAGGAAATCTCGGGAGAGATTCATCAGGTGTTCAGCCAGGAAAAGCGATAATAGAGTCGAATACCTCGATGGAAAATTCTCTCGTGAAGAGAAAACTTGCATATCTGCTCTTTCCGTGATCACCAATTAGGAAGGGACAGAACGACAATTGAGACGTGGGAGGATTCACCTCTATAAAAGATATATGGCCTTCCAACGGTGTGATAAATTTAACTAAGATTGGAGTTTTATATATGATTTTCGTAGACCTAATCAGCAAATAAGGAATGACAGAGCTATTTTTTTCGTCTAAATATTGGTAGAGTTCCTATATGAGTAGTGAAAAATTAGTCCAACACCTTGATTTCCTTCAAGCTGAATAAAATATCTCCGGCTTCTCACTATTTTATAACCAGTTAAAATCGTAAAAATTCTGTACATTGATAAAGGTTTGCCATAGCACATAAGTTAAGATTCCGTCAATAACCTAATGTGTCCACAATAAATTTAGAATATGAGGAAAAAATGACTCACACCCAATTAAAATTGTGGTGATAAATTGTGAAAAATAATTGTGATTTCAAATAAATTGTTCCCATTTCAAGGCATGGGGAATTAATTGGGACTGCGATTAAGTTGACTGAGAGTACTACCGATCATGGACTAGTGAATGCAGTAGTAATTCCCTTTCCACTAATTATTGGACAATGAAAGCCATGAGTTAAGTGAAATAGGTGTTTGAAATTTTCAAACAACAATACGAAATGATTTTTGCTTGATGATTACATTTTGCTTGATCATTTTGCGGTATAATATTATATGTTAGAAAATATGGGTAAGTGATGATGACAACACTTTACACGAATTCATTTTAGTCAGTGTTGTTACAATAAACAAAAAGCTATGGGTAAAAAAGCAGCCATGACCACTTTATATATTATTTTTAGTTTGAACTATAATATTATTAGCTCGCAGAAATGAATATCATAGATATGAAGACAAACAATTTTTAAAGGGTAAAACTCACTGCGGAAGCAAAACAAAATAGCTAAGTATACTTGGGACTACGTATGACCGTGAAACAGGACATTATCAACCAATTGAGACAAAGACATGGAACCATTAAAATTATATTTGAATGGAATTTTAGTAAATGTCATCATATTTAATACTTCAGAATTGATTAACTAATTATCTGCGGGCATGGTTATGCATTTTATAATACAGGGTCTGTCCTAAATATAAATAAAATGATGTTGGCAACCAATAGAGATGGCTGGAATAGGGTGATTTGTGGTGGGATAGGTAATGGAACATCTTGGAAAAGCACACTTCAATTGACTATGGGCATTTGCAGTATGCGGATTGCTGCTAGACTGGACCCCTCTTAGGTCACGTCACGAATTCGCGATGCAACTTTCCATGGAGCAATGATATGCGATACAATTGAACATTAAGCTTGGAAAATTGATTTCGGAGACAATAACTATGGTTAATAATCTTATGAAGATGGAAAAATTTTCCAAATGATAGTTTTCTGCTGGTACAGGATAGTGAGGGAGGGTAGCAAAGGTGCATATAAATAAGCTTGAGAAAGTACAGAGAAAGGCAGCTAGGTACGCTCTAGGAAGACATAACAGGACAGATAGTGTGACAGAAATGTTAGAGACACTAGGATGGACACCGCTCCGACTCAGAAGGAAGCTGAACAGGCTATGTGGGATGTTCAAGATAGTAAATAAAGAGAAGGGGTGGGAGGAGCTCTCAGAAAGATTAGACAAACCAAATTACATTGGGCGGAAGGACCATCAGTTCAAAATAAAACATAGAGGGCACAAAACAAACATTAAAAAAAACTCCTTCCTCAATCGTGGAATAAAAGAATGGAATGAGTTACCTGAGGATATCTTTAAGTCCTTACCTTATTCATTAAATAAATTTAAAACGAGGTGTATGCTCGCCTTAAAAACGTGTGAGTGAGAAATAAAACCGTATGTACTTGTGCTATGAATAATGTGTTAACGGGACGCGATTTTGAACGGTATATGAAATTGAAGATACGTGATTACGGACGAAGTGTGGCGATGGACGGTGCGTAGTATGTACTCGTGTGGTGTACACCTAATCCTTGTGTGATAGTAAAGGAGAGGTCGGTAATCTTAAAAGTGTCATTGAATATACGAGCATTTTGTCTCATATCTGTTCTTCTTGTGTGTGTATGTATGTGCATTGTAAGAGTGACCAGTGATCACACTGGACCGTTGCCACCAGGTAAATTGCCTAATTGCACAGAAGTATGTAAATAAATAGCGAGGAGGTTAACGATGAGAAACGCCCTGGATATCCATCAATATCACAGTGCGATAAAAATGTGCAAAAGTGGGACATATAATCAATTCTAAATCACTCCAAGTGTCATAATGTAAGCAGAAGAGTGTAATATTCAGCCATACACAGTGTATTGTAGTCTTACAGAAGATTTAGCCACGAAAAAAGTGTGCCAAGTTGATCCCCAAGGTGCTGTTAGAAGCCCACGTGTGTGACAAACTTGCCTTGAACCCCCAGGATCACGGAGAAAGTGACCCGGAATTTTTAGAATAGGTGGTTACTGGTAACGAGACATGGGTTTTTGAGCATGACCCTTTATAGTATATACCCTTTAGTATATACCCTTTAAGTAGCATTTTGAACCACTGGATTATATTAAAGAGGTCATTACGAGATGTCTGAACGAAGGCCCTCTTGATGCCTTACAGAAAGCATACCACAACTAGCAGAGAATTGTTGTTTCGATATACAGATATAAAGGTGCCCTTAAGATAAATGTTAGCAATGTTTACTATGATCTGCAATATATTTATCCCAATATTTATTCTACTTATTTTTGAGAGAGACTTTGTCATTGGCTGGTTTTTCAATACGCCAAAAGTTAGAACTGATAGCAGGCCAACATATTAACGATTTGATTACTTTGAAAGCCTTAAGGACTACAGTAACTTAGAACACACGAGTGTGCTTGCACTTAAATTTTTAACATAAAATACTTGATGAACGTTGGTTTACTTAATCTGGATGAACGTCAAGCAAAATAAGTGTTACTCAGGGATTTTCTGCATTGGATACATGCTCTACAGATGACCCCTTGGCCACACGGCCCATACGGGGCAAAATAGTCTCGCTAGCACCTTCGTTAGTTCATGCCGCTGATGTCTTCTTTCTCTCCGGTAAAATGAAAGGGAACCACGATATTGCTGTCGCCATAAAACAAGGGAATGTTCGGGTGGAATATTGCATGGGTCATGGCTAGAGAGAGGAGTGCCAAAGGAAGAGGGAGTGAAAGTTAGTTGTTCTGCAGGGATATCATTAGAAGTGATGATCGGAGATTGGGGACTACTGAATGGAAGGATGAAGCCAGAGAGAAAGATGTAGCAGTGGTATGATCCGGGTGGAAACGTGATGGTGAGATGAGAGCGGAAAGGTTTTTCGGGTTTGAAGGCAAACTAAGTGGAGGTTAAGGAATCCCGTCTGACTGTCCGCGCCAGTGGTCGAAAGAGGCACCCTGGAAGAGGGTACCTGGTACTCACATCCCTCTAAAACCGCCTCACATTCCTCTAGCCCTAATCTCTTACCTCCCTCGCCCGCATGGATTCACTCATCTCCCCGAGACTACTTCATTTGGAAGGGAGACACGAAGAGTAAATGGCGTGAGAGGTGGTCGCGATTTTATCGCACAGCTTATGATCCTTCGTTTGACTGCGTAGTCTCGATCGCAGTGCTATGATCTACTCACGTTCGTGTTTAGGGCAAGGAAAGGCACGGCTTCTTACTCATGAACCCGCGCACTTTGTTACATTTCGCGCTGGACTCGGTGAGCATGCCTCCCCAACAGTAAAAGGTAATGGGCTATTTCTAATGAAAAAATGCTACCAAGAATAAAGAGTTGGTACCAAGAATACAGTTTGTTAGGATAGGGAAAAAAGAGGAACAGAGTTTTACGAGAGCAGTCGGTTAACCAGACATCAATAACTCTAAGGAGGAATCATACTCTGCTGATGAATGAGAGACGACATTGGCAAAGATATGTAAAGAAAAAAAGAGGCGCCAGGAGAAGAACTTCGGGGAGAGAATAGCAAAAATGTGTAGAGAAAGACATAAAGGAGGAGAGAAATAGAGATCGGAAAACGCGAGGAAGAAGGGGGTGACCCGCATTATGGGTGGAAGATGTGGGTGAGGAAAGAAGGAGGAAGCCCGGCGTTGTTGGAGAGGGGAGAATAAGTCAGAGAAATAAGGGAATTTGGGTGGCAGAAGATTATGTACAATCTTTGGAAGTTGGAAGACATGGAAGGAAAAGTTTAGCTACGGAAGGTTTGAAGGAGATTGAATGAAGAGAGGGGAAAGTAGAATAGCGTTCATTTAAACTCTGCAAGGGCCACTGTTTCACCAAGTTTTCGAATGACTCCAAATCCCACCATGATTCTTAACAGAGAATTTATCTTAAACTTGTTCGCTTTGCACATCAAAACTACGAAGAAGTCATCGCACTGCCTTTCTCTCTTCCAGTATTACTTTTATCGTTCTAATAATGTATGGTTATTTTGAAAAAAAAACAACTTTTTAGTAAATTCTAGTGATGTAGTTTTTTCTATGTCAGAATCATGAGGTACTAACTCCCGTCCTTGAGAACTACTGAAGAAACTTACCTAGGGGTAATGGGCATGGCAATGCACCAAGAGTGCCTATCACCACATAATATAGTAGGCCTTAACCAACGTTTCCCTAATTATTAAGATTCTTCTTTAGTCATTAAAAAGGCAAAATCATTTATTGTCGACCAGTAGACTCCTTGGCAATCGCTGAATGAGTAGGGCGCACACAGTGACTTTTTCACGTAAGTTTTCTTCCTAACTATGCTCAGTTTCTAATATTGTTATGCTGCAATGACCATTTTAATTATCATGACTACTTTATTCGAGTAAAGTGAAGAAAATATACCAAAATGGAGGAAATGCGAGATAAAAACTCTCATAAAACTCAAGCCACACAATTATCAAGCCTATATAGGGATAAACTCTTTATATATTTCCAAAGTTTCAATTTTTTAGGGTATAAATAAGAAATATTCGTGGAGAATACCCTCAAAAGTTGAAGCTTTGCCAAGAACGGTCGTATTGCTCAAGAAAAAAATGTCAAATGAAATAGTGAACCATAGTAGAATTTGGAAATTTAAGGTAGCATTTTATAACCCCCGTAGTTCTACGTTTTGGCTGTCTCACCTTTAGGCAGGCTTTGGTGATGCACAACCCCCTTTTAATTAAAAAAACGTACAACTTCACTTTGATAATCGTCGAGCTTTTTTGGGGCGGGAGGGTTGTTTCATCAATTCATTTTGAATATTGCCCTTTTCTTTCGATGCTATATCCATAAACTCGTTGCTCATCACTTTTTATGATCCTGGACAAGAAGGTTTCATCCTCTTCAGTTTGATCGGGCAGTTCCCCACAGATTTGAACTCGATCTTCTTTCTGGCCTGTTATCATCAGTCGAAGAAAGATTTTGGCGGCGACTCGATGAACTCTCAATTTTGCAGGCAGGATTTCATATCACGAACCAAACGAAATACCACACCCTTTTGAAAGTTCCCTGACCGTCAAACGTCCATTTGCACGAATGAGATCATTCACTTTCCTGATTTGGGGGTCATCAGTTGACGTTGATGATCTTCTGGAACGCATACATTCATGCATCGTGAAAGTTATTTCGGCCGCATTTAAAATATGCAAGAAATGTATGAACGAACGTCACTTTATGAAAAAAGATTTAAAAGGCTAAAGGAAAATCAAACAATTTTATTCACCTGCTCACTCGGATTGAAAAGAATTCAAATGCTAGTATGTATATTCAAGATATCTTGTTGAAAGAAACCAAGTTTTACGAAGGGAACAACATGAAAAAAACAATTAATGCAATTAAGTTTAAAAGCACTTTTATATTTCACTTCCGCGATTTTTCCAGGGTGTATTAAATTTATTTGTTAACTTCTCTTAATTATTTTTATACCCATAACGCACACAGGGTTTAAACCACTCATTTATCAAATTTTATCGGTTTGATCAGCCAAAAACCTTTTTCTACAATAATTTTTGTAATGAAATGGAAAATTAATGCTACTAAGAACTCCTTTGCTATTAACTGTTTCTTTTTCCCCATAAAAGCGGTATCTTTCAATTAAAATTCATAAAAACTTAAGTTGATAAATATATTTTAAATTTTTATAAAAATTTAGAAGCAAAACAAGTTAATGCGAATAAAATTTTAGTGCAATAAATGGTTCTAGATGTTGATAACTACTAATTGAAATATTAAGTGATATGCGTTGGCTTATAAAACAAAATAACAAAGTGCAAATAAGTTCCACATGAAAATACTAGAGGCCTCGGCAGCACTCAGGGAAACACAATACCAGCCTCAATAACCTTAATTGATAAAGCGTCTTGGTTTGATCATCACATCAGACAGTCAAAGGGGAAATGGCTGCAGGAGTTTTTCTCTGACGAGAAGCAGGAGATTTGTTACATTTTTCGAGGAGAAATATTATAAACTCTCATCCCTCCTAATGAAACACAACCCAGTATCCTTCTCTACAACAGACCCCTCTTCATCTCCGTATTTATCTTTCTTCCCTTCATTCTATTCTACACCCCTATCCTAGGCCTGCCCTGTCCTTAATTGCCTAGCATTCTCCCTTCTATAGCATTCTTCAAAATCCCACTGCCGCTCAATACGCCTTTTATACATATTTACTACCTCCTTAAGATTACTACCAACAATGCCCTCTCCTCTCCCAACATGCCTAGTACTTCCTCATTTCGCCTATCATCCTGCTTCAGTGACCATATTTCCGCGCCGTACAAAACTATGCTCCATTTCAAAGTTTCCACGAGCCTTTTCATATCATCCTTACTCAACGTTCCTCTCATCAACTCTCTCCACCTAACAAAGTGCAATTTTTATCTTTACATCTCTAATATTTTAATCGTTATGGTCCAAAACAATACTGAGATACGTACACTGTTCCACCTGCTCTAGTTTCTCCCCTCCTATTTTGACGTAAAACTTAGTCTTTGTCTTTTCGGATAATCGCATAACGTTTGTTTTAATTATATTGATTCTCATTCCATATCTATCTGTCCATATCACTGTATTTGAAAATCACTCAGCAATGTTTACAGCCCTCTGGCTGACTGAGAAACTAGAGCTTGGTCATCTAAAAGCCTAACTAATTTTACAAATTCCCCGCCGACTTTCATACCTATCTCCTCTTCTTCCCATGGCTCTTTAATTATTTCTTCCACGCACTCATGGAACAGTATCAGCGAAAATGGGCAAGCCTGCCTTACAACTCTTCCCAACACTGCCCATCCGGACTCTCCGTTCGCCACTCGCACCTGAGCATTCTGAGATATGTACAGGTTGCGGATCAGTCTCTAGTCCCTCCAATCCATTCCTATTTTCGGCAATATACTCATTGATTTTTCCCAATTCGCTCTATCAAGCGCCTTTTTTAACTCTATGAAACAGGAAAATACATCGCCCTAATTGCATTCCTTTTTCCCTCTCAATTAGTAATCATATTACTGCAAATGTATCGCGCGTGCCTTTTCCCTTCCTAAACACAAATTGATCATTCCCTAAGTAATCATTTACCCTACTCTCTATCCTTTTGTTGCTGATCCTGAGAACCACTTTAGCTGCGTGGGAATTCAAACTTATTGACCTTTAGTCCTCACAAGATATATCCTTTACCTTTTTTTGGATAGGAAATAGGACTAATTTCACGAAGTCTTCCGTCTAGATTAATTTCTTATAAGTCCTCCGCTATAGTTCATAAAAGCTCTTCCTCCCATCTTTTCCTTAACTTTATAATATTTATGAAGGAATATTACTTACCCCCTCGGTCCTCTTTGGTTTCCCTTTATGACCTATCTCATTGTTGAGTATGCCAGGACCTAAGCTGTTTTCCTCTACTTTATGTTCCTCTTCTACTCATATCTAGCCTTTCTGGTCTAAGTTCTTCACCATTGAGCTCTTCTATATATTCATTCCATATCCCTTGGACCTTTTCTGGTTGAACTAAGTTTTTACCTCACTTATCTTGAACTGTTAACAAAGCTATTCCCTTCTTACTACGTGATACTGATTTAACATTGCTGTATAGCGCACCAACTTCACCCTTCCCCTGCAAACTTTCCATATCACCCCATTGCGTTTTCCACCATGCTTCTTTTGCTTTAATTGTTACCCGCCTTAATGTCTTATTTAACTCTTTGTAACTCCTTCTGCCTAATTCTGTGTTCACATTCATTCATTTACTTCTCTCATCTATCTTTCATCATGATCCATGTTTCCTTGTCCTTTTCGCACTAAAGGTTCCTATGGTATCTTATGCAGCTTCCGATTTCCCTTTTTTGATATATTCTCATTCTTCCTCAATAATTCTTTAATAATAAATCATGATTTTCTTTACAATGGCCTTACTCTCCTTCCCTCTTAATCAAAATAATGCTCCTACATGCAATTTCCTATCTCTCCTCTCCTGCATATTTTTTTTAATCGGACGCTACACTTCATAACTCTAGAAGTGGCCTGAGTCCGCAATCACTCCCAGGTAACTTTGAATTGATGACGCTGTTCCTAAATCCATGCTGAACTACTATACAATGTAAACTAACTGATAACTTTCTGAGGAAATGGATATTTTTCATGCCTTTTTTGGTGTGTGAACCAAGAGTTGTTTATAATTTACCTCTGTCTCCTGCAGAACTCAATTTCATACTCCTCGAGGTCATTATTTGTACCTAAATCGTAAATCTCGCCTCATCACCATCTATTTCTTCGCCTACCGTCTCATTACAATCCCACATTCTATCAAATGTTTGCCTGCAAGCACACACGTCCTTATATCCTCAAACTGAATGCATACCATATTGACTTTACCTCCTTTTTATTGCTGGTTCGCCCGAATGCCTGAACAATGACCAAGTTTACCGGTCCTGCTTATACCTCTACTAGTAATATTTTATCCGTCGCTGGTTATATGTTGACTACACTTCTTCCTACTTTTTTATTCAATATTATGGCAAATGCTCGCTACCTCTCATCCCCTTTGCTTTTTTTTATTCTATAACTATCACTCTAGAAATCTCCGTTATCATTCTGTCACCTCACATAGGCCTAAAATATCTATATTTCCTCTCCCCATCTCTCGGTTTGTATTTTATAATATTTCTGTATTCAACATTATCCTTACATACCAAGTTCCAATTCTAACTACTTTGACATTTTTCAGGGTCTAATGTATGGATGCGCTCAGCTTTTCTTTGCATGGCTTTCATGAGATAACGACCGCGGAAGCCTTTCCTCTCCAGCCACCGGGCGCGATACACAATTAGGACGAGTTTCGTAGTTGCGAGGTCACATCTTCTCTATACTATTCATTATGAAAACCCAGGGATTGATGATTGAGGTGGTTTCCCTTTTACCTTTCTCAATAGTGTTTTAACGTGATACCATCATTAAATGGAAGCCCCATTGGTTTAAGACACCATTGCAGTCATAAATACATAATACAAACCAAAGAGCAAGGAAATACAGAAACATTCATAAAAAAAGGACACTCACACGCATTCCTAAATTTTCGGCGGCTTCACCACCTTCTTATACTGACGGAAGGAAATAAGAAAAAGAATTCACGGGAAGAGGACTCGGGTTAAAGGATGTTAGGCATTAATCCCTAGCACAATCCAGGAGTCAAGGATCAGGATATAAACCTGCTTTATTACCTGGAGTGGAGAGTCGGACGGTGAGAGTGATGCTGGAATAAAGGCACCATTCCATTAAATATATAAGGCACCATAGCAAAGGGAGTGGCATGGTGGGAGGCGTGCTTCCGAATCGGGAGCATTAATCATCCCGCCCTCCAGGTATTTTCATTCACCTGCCTCTCTTAAAACAAAATTGCGAACATGTATTTCACATGCATATAAATATCAGGAAAAAAGATAGGAGCACATATAAAATACTAACTCAGAAATGTTGGGGAAGGTGGAGCCGAGAGCATCACAAGTGTAAAAATCATTCCTTGACCGGGACTTGAACCAAGGATCATCGACTTCAGGAGGCCGATGCCCTAACCATTTGAGTTATCGAGGAAACGTAGTTTACGCTGAAATCCGAGGGGGATATATGCGAACAAGTGTTTTGATTCTTTCTCCTAAATATGGTGTTTGGGAGCTATTTCACCCAAAAGTAGAGAAATGGATGGGAAGACAAAATGAATTGACACAGAAGGCGACGCTCTCCTATGCCGTTTCCGTCGCCTATCCCGGGTAGAGCTTTGAACTACTAACAGGGGAACCCGGGTTCGATTCCCGACCAAACGTCTCTGGGCACCCTCAGCTATGCCAAAGCTATGTGATTTTTTGGGTACCAGATCTTCCTGGGAAACCATAACTGGTACAAGGAAAGGAACTGGTCCCTAATGTGTGAATTTCACCCACCGTCAGCCTTAGTACTGGGTGAACACTACAATCACCTACCAAACCGACCTTAGGGCTGATTACTGTGTTCATAATTATATATATATATATATATATATATATATATATATATATTTATTTATTTATTTGTATATAAACCCACACAATTTCAATTTGCACTACATACTTCCCTGGCCTAGATTCTCAGAGATTAATCCTGAAAAACCTCTACGCTATCTTCACAAACCATAATTCCACCACCAACCTATTTCCAAATGACCCTCTATTACTTTCAAACGTCCCACCAGCTAATTAGATCTCCTTAAATAAATCAACCAATCCATTCCTTAAATCCTCACCCCGTCCCAAAGCTACTCCCATGCCCTGCAATATGCCTAGATGCAGAACATGTCCTATTTTCAAAACTCGAACCCCATCCCTCTCTCCCACCAATTCCCTACTCCTCATGTACTTCCAGCAATGTAGTTCACCCTCTGAAGTGCCAACTAGGCCCTGCCTTTTATATTGAACAGTGTAACATACCCCTAAATATTAGAATTGATAACCATTGGGCCTCATTCAAGAATTCTACCGGACCCCAGTGAGTTAGCCAATGGGTGATGGTGTCATGGTAAAAAAACTATTAAGGAAGGCCATAGAAAACCACATTGTTCATTATTCCATGGACCAAGGATGGTTAGATTGAGTACTTGTTACTATGGCTGTATGTTGTTCCTGGCAGCAGGAGAGGTCATCATCTCATGACATCTATGTAATAAGAAAGCAGCAGTATAAAAACAGAAGAACACTGAATAGGTGAAAATAGAGGCATGGAATATTAGGACGATATGAGGGCAGGAGCCAGTAAGGGGTGGCAATAATATAGGCTATAAATCTAAATAGAAGTTTAGTCAACATAGAGCCAGCAAGAAATAGCACATTACTAGTAGAAGTAACAGCAGAACCAATGACTTGGTCACTGTTCAGGCATATAACATATATTCCACCAAGGAAGCCTAGAGAGGAAGAAGTTGATTGGGTATACATTGAGGACATAATCACATTTTTCCTTGAGGGAAACTTAATCTTCACGAATACGAGTATAAACCATAAACCATGTACGAATACTCGCACATGGTTTATGCACCAAAAAGGCATTGGTAAATATGAAGGATGTTTGGTGATTAAGAAGAAAATCATTAGGACAATAGTCATGCTAGGTACAATTTTAAGAAATTTGTGATAAATTTGTGACTTTTACAGGGATTGTAGCTTTTGAAATATGTGGAATCATATTATAATTAAATAAATTGGAATGTGCCATCTATTGCAAATATAATGAAACAGGGTAGGTGATTTATATTATGATACATTAATCAGAGCAACAGGAAATGAGTATTGAAATACATAGAGAAAATAATCTATAATCTGGGGTTAGGGATCTATTTACTATAGAAGAAAATTAAGAACAAATTATTGCAGGGATATCAACAGCCAAAAACTATAGGAACTGTGAATAAGTAGTAAAATGAAAGAAAACCATGAATTACTGATGAGCTCATAAGAAAGTCAGAAAAGAGAAGGAAATGGAAAAATATGAACAGAAAATCTAGTAAATGGAAGTATAAAAGAAAACAATAAACTGGGTTGAGTGACAAATGGAGCATAAGAAGGGTGGTCGAAGATGCCCTAAGAAAAAAAATAAGTTTACTTGTTCATGGATTACTGTACAATGGCATCATAGGACACTTTATGAACAAGTAAGAACTAAGCATTGAGAGAAGCATTCATAGATACAGAAAAATTATACACATTTGTCATGTTTGAATACAAATATCTATAGAAACTATGAATTTTGCACAAACATTTTATTATTAATAAATTGAGATATGCTGTATATGCTATATTCTTCTCAGTTAGGGATATTTTTATTTTTTCTTTTGAACTGAGTAATGCATGTTATGTCTTTTTATTTCTGTGCAAATTTATTATTTTGGTTTAGTACCTTTGCTTTTGAAGCTAGGCTTGCAGCATTGGTTTGATTAATATAATATGCAGGTTCTGACCAATGTTCTTCTGTTATTGTTACTAGGATAAGAAGATACATGGGTAGAAGTGGTAGGAGCCAAGGATCCTGAAAGATTGGATGGGCTGATGAATTTGAATGCAATGATGTAAACAGCCTTCTTTTGCATTTTAATTTTGATAAATTCAAAGAAAATGCTGGAGATATCACAACAGTAACTTTTAACAGAGTCATCCTCCAAATGTGCATTACAATGCAACCACTTCAGAGTGAAAAAGTTATTCAACTTTACCAGGATTTGAGCCCAGAACCCTCAATATCTGGTCGAGGACTTCAGCTAGTGAAGCTATTGAGGCATTTAGCCTTGGAAGGGCCTTTTTATGCACCATAATGCCTTGATAGCTTAACTGGCTAAAACACTCTATCAAGCATCAAGGGATTCGGGTTCGTATTCTGGTCGAGATGAATTTTTTTTTACTCCTAAATTATTGCATTGTTTAAAATATGCTCTGGGGAGAAAAAGAATGATGGCATATGTAATTTGGGAGTAAATAAGGACATAGCAATGAATTAGAAGCACATCTTGGCTCACTGTTTTCCTCATAGTCCTTAGGAGGAAACATGTTGCACTCAATTTTCCCAAAAGATTATTCATAAGGGTCTCTCATGTCAAGTTTAAGTCCATGGATGAGAAAAAATTTTGTGGCTGTGATAAATTCAATATTTTGCTATTCACTGCCATTTGGAGCTTGGGTTTGGATGAGTTGATAAGAAAATGATTTGGCTGGGAATTTTCATCATTCAGTTGATCATTCATACTATTTTCTTTGCATAATATTATAAGCTGCGATTCTGATGTACCCGTTGAAGTAAATTAATTGATGAAGGTTGTAGAAACTCTTTTCTTGATATCATTAGCAGGTTCTTTCATAAAATGATGGCAGAATTTAATCACACAACTTATTACTCTGTTCTCTCCAGGACTGCAGCTAATTTATACACTTGTTAAAATGATTTTTGGAACACTTAATTGGAGGGGCATGTAAGGGAGAATGGTTCATTTTAAGTTATTTAACATCCTCTAGGATTCTCTTGATTTATTTTAAGCATAAATAATGTTGTTGCTGTTGTAATTATCCTAATCATTTACCAATAGATTTGGGCATTTCTTTTTGCAAAATTAGTAATCATTCAAAAAGCCTGGTTCCTGTTATTATTTGATTTTTGCAGCTATTTCTTTGAGATTTCTTGGCTGTTGTTTGATTTCATTGGTCACCCTGCCCTTTTAGGATGTTTCCTCTCTTTGTAATATATTAATTTTAGGAAAGAAAACATAAAACTGAGAGAAAAATTGAGCATAGAATTCCTTGAAATATTCTTTGTAGGTATATACACTTTTAATTCTTTGATTATTTTAATTCTTATAAGTCTCATGCTGCAACCTTGTAGCAAAATCATGGTGATTTTCTTGAGAATTGTTTCTCTTTAGAGTTTACATTGTCTAATACTTGGCTTGGCTTAACATTAAGACAATTAATGGTGATCAGATATACACTTAATATATTATCCTTGATGTTTAAACTCCTTTTCCAGACAGGTGTTTTTGAGGGGGCTCAGGGAGATGCAACAAACTTATTACTTTAACTAGAGCTATTTTGGAGTCTAGCCAACCTGAGTGAGAGGAATTGATGTTATTTCTGAACAATCTAAACTGGACATTAGCTGCATTTTTTAGTCATATTATAGCTTCCCACTGAGTGAATTGTTGGCTGTGATTTTTAATGACGCATAAGGGCTTCTGTTATTAAGTGGTTACCATGATTATGGAATTGAATTTCTACACAAATTAAATCTTGACACGCCATGTTAGGGTGTCTGGAGTCTCCATGCATGGAGATGGGCTTTACTTTCGATTGCTACCAATGGGTAGCCAGAATCCATCACAGAGGTTCTAAATTTGTGTAACAAATGATAAGTTGCCCTCCTGTAGTACATTTTTAATCCATCATCTATTATTGTGCCACTGCAGATTGCCTGAGGTCACTGTGGTTGACTTTGGAGAATGTCATATTTGCTAGGATCCATAGTTGCTTTAATTAAAACAGAAGGAGAGAGATTTTGGGGAGTTATGTTGAGGTGAAAGATTCAGAATAAGAAGTTGACTGATGTTTTGGAGCAGCATGTGAGAAATGCACAGTTTTGAATGAGAATTAAATCTCATCATTTCACAGTAAGACTTTGAAATTAGAGAATTTTTCACAGCCCTAACTTCAGCAAGAATTTTTTTGGGTCTTTTGTAGAGCCAAGGTTACATTACGTTTTGCAGATCGAACTTTTCTTTCAAATAGTCTATTGTGATATTTTGTGCATCAGTATTGTTGTTACAACCATTAGTTACAATCAGTGCAAGGATATGGAAAGTTTACAGAGGAACGATGGAATTGGTTTGCTATAAAAGTAAGTTTAAACATTGTCTTGAAGTAATAAGGGAAAATTTTTAATGATAATCAAAGATAAGCAAAGAAAAAACATTAGTTTAACCAGAGATGACCCAATAGTGGCGGAAGGACTGTTTCTCCTGTTGTTCTGTTTCAATGCATGGTGTCTTCATAACTTTCTAAAGCCCAATTTAAATAAGTCCAGCCTGATTTATTTTTCGAATAAAAAGAAAGTTTCATCTGCAATCTCAGTAGATATAGAATAGGAACATATTTTCAAATTACGCAGCAAGTTAAGCTCCCTATGCTTCCTTATTAGAAATATTAGGTATTCTGTAAATTTAGAGGTCCTTCTATCCATTTACTATGGTGAATTTTACTCTCGTGTTACTTTCAGTATCCTCTTCTGGGGTTCCTCTCCCCATGCGGGCATAATCTTCAAAATCCAAAAGAGGATTATACGCATTATGAGCAATGCTCCTTGCGATGCACCATGTAAATCTCTCTTCAAAAGACTTGGTTTATTACCAGTACCTTGCATATATATATTTAATGTCATCTTACATGCAAAGGGTAATATTTCCCATTATAAGTCCAACCACAATTACCATAGTCACTACACAAGGACCTGCAATGACCTGCACCAACCATTTGTCAGGACATACAATACTGCCCATGGGCCCAAAGCAATGGGCTTAAGGTTATTCAATAAACTTCCCCATGAAATCAAATATGAAACAAAAGTACCTGTTTTCAAGAAAAAGCTGTTTAACCTTTTAAAAAATAATATGTTCTATTCTGTAAATGAATACCTTGAATTGTCGCAATGCATCAATTCCGGCTTAAACAATTGATATATAATTATACTAGTGTATTGTTATGTATATATATATATATATATATATTTATATATTGTATCTCTTCTATTGTGAAATTGTGAAAATTATATTTGACGTGTCCTATATTTGTGTATGTATGAATATGCAACAAATCTCCGGACAAATAAATTTATTATTATTATTATTATCCACGGCAAGAGTAAAATGTGCAATGGTGATAGCACAAGTCAGGAATAGTGTATGCCAAAGGATATATGATCAATGGCAAGGTTAACTTGTGCAATGGTGATAACACTTTGGGCATGAAACTTATACAGAAAACATAGGGACAGACATGAATAAATGAGACAGCTTTGCAAATAAGTTTTGATGATGACAGTTAAAGAGTATTTTTCAAGGATTTTGGATACTACTCCTGGCTTTACCTTGTGCAACTACTTCGTGATTTTAATAAGATTATATATTAATTCATCTTTCCATATAAAATCTATTAGTCCATGATAAAGTTATATTACAAGGGTATGTTATCCCTCATTCTGCCCTTACTGTGTGTAGTTGTACACTTGTACAAGTGTAGTGTTTTCTTTGTAGATTCTCTCTCGTCACTAAACAGAAGATACCATTAGGGGAGAAAAAGAGGCACAGCACATGGACCCTCTATGCATGGCTTACTAAGCCCAAATCTGTTAACCTATAATGAATTATGAATGCCAGTACGGCCAATTCTTCTACCAAAACCCTATTAAGGATTGATTAACTTTGCAGGAATTTATATATGTATTAAACCCCTTAGAAAATATATGAATTCTCATCAAAACATAAATGTGGAAACATTGAAAATGAAAACAATCTGGAACTTAAAATTTGTCTGTAAGATTATAGAAAATCCATCAATTTGGACTATCAGCTGATCAATACCAAATTAAAAAAGAATATGAGAAACAATACAAAGTCATCAAATATTGTGCATTGAGAGGATTCAGAGGAAGAAGCATTACCTAAGCAAGAGGACATGCTGTGAATATGAAAGGAGAAAGAAGGGCAAAGACATGTGGATCATGATGACAGGAGCCTTTAAATTATATGAGTATGTTCAGATCTTTTGACATTCTTAAGGTGAATGTACAGCCAAAAGATGATTATTTTTCTCACATTTGTGGTAAGGAATATGCCATGGAGGTTGAGCGATGGAAAGACACCTTAAAATTAAAACTGAAAAATGCACTAAACTTGGGTGTCTCTATAGTCTCTTGGAACAACTAGGAAATTTGAGTTATTTAAGGTTTTTAGATTTGGGAATAATTAGTTCCACATTATGTATGATTTATATAATATGAATGGGAAGAAAATCATCTGACATATGGGAAAATTAAGACACTACCAGAGTAGTCTAAGTAACTATAGTGCAGGTTTAGCCATTTTACTGAGCTGGCAGGGGAATATGGATTTAACTAATTTCCCAAAATATATGATGATATTGTCAAGGGGAAGATGGAGAGAAAGAAATTCATTGACATAGATAAGAAAGTAAGAAAAATACTAGATTGAATGAACTCAGATGTGCATGGGAAGATCCTGCTAAAATCCCTTGAAGGAGCACAGTTATTTTCACTGATTTAAGTTTTTTCTGGTATGCCTGAATAGGGGTGCTTGAAAAGGAATAATTAAGTTTTACCAATGTTCAAGAAATATGTATATCATTTGAGTGTTCTTCAAGGGAAGCTGATAAAATACACACATAAAGTGACATTGAGAGGTACTGTAGCAAGGGTTTAAAATTTTATTTAGAAGAATATTATCACAAATTGAAGATTGCAATAACTCCTTGGATGAATGGCTATGCCAGGTGAGTAAACAGGACTTTTGTTAATATTATTCATTAGATATTGACCAACTGAAGTATGCTCAAGTATTTCTAGAGGAAGGATTTTTCAACGACTAATCTCATAGGAAAAAGCTATTAATGGAATATTCCATATTAACTGTAGTTAAAGAAGAATCTAACAGAAGGGGTGATTAGGTAAATAAGAGTTTTTGGCTGTCAGTCTTGTCATCCTGAATGCTAGGGGGAAATTAGACAGTAGAGTCATTGTTTGTTTGTGCCTTAGGCATATTAAAAGAGAAAAAAGTCACAAGTGGTGTACTCTCCATGAAAAGACAATTCCTGTGTCTCAAGTTATGATATTTGGTGTGCATATTTTTTCCTTTTCATCCATTATTCATAAATATGTGCCTAAGTCAATTAGTATTTTAATTACACATGGCCTTTGCATGAAAGTAACTATGTTAGAGAATACTGTAATATTGAAATCACTGAGTAAAAATGCAAGGGGGCTCAGAATATGGAAAATGGTTCAAGATAGTATCCAGGATCACTTGTAAGAATGCACAGGTTCAATTTATAGAGGAAGGTTGTTTTCAGTGTATCTAATTTTGGGCAAATGTCTCAATAGAGGTTTTATGGTAGTTTTTAGAGTAGAGTGTATTGCAACAATAAGAGAAAATATGGAAAAGGCATAAGAAATTAGACAAGGAAATTAGTAAAAATGTCATCAAAAATATGAATTTTACTGATCCAAATCTGGTGTTTAGTTAAAATTTTAGTAAATATTGTGAAATTTGGGTACATTAGCTTTGAATTGTATCTCGGGAGTAGAATCAAATTAACAGGGTAGATTGATGAGAAACCCAAAAAAATTAGACCATTTTAAGAGAGAGAAAGCCTCCTTTAAGGATGGTTTAGCCGAAAGGATACTTTGGCTGTGCCTGTGCAAAAGAGATGGTTAGTTAATCATGATAATGTAGTTTTGTATACTCAGAGAGTAAAGATTTGCTTAGACAATTTAACTCTTTCACTGTGGTTCTCTGCCTGGAATCTGACTTCTCACGCCCAGCAAAAATTCAGGGTATCGTGCCTCCATAACATTTATTATTCCTAAAATAATAAAATAATCTGAATAATAAAATAATCTTCATTCACTATTTATTCAATGGAGCATTTTTAATAATTTATTTTGTTGAAAATTATTTTTACAAAATTTCAAAGTTTGTTAGCATAACCCAGAGTGGGTTAAAAGTATATTCAGAGCCAAAGGTATGTTCCATCTGAATGCTATTGGTATGTTCATAGCAGTGAAAGGGTTCAAGAATTAGAAAAATTGAAGAAAAAAGAGATTGGTACATAGAGGAAAACATTAAGTGATGGTTAATGTTTTACTTCAAGAAGTAATATAAAGGGCTGTTTTAAGGTTTTATGCTTAATTGGAGAATTGGTGGGTAGGGTAGAAGGAATTACTAAAGTTTTCTAACATTTACAAAATGGGAAATTACAGAGGAGAATATTGGCAGAAAGTTATTTGGGAGATTTCACTTCAGTTGGTCATAACCTTTAGAAGATATTGATACACAACCAAATAGACCTGCAGACACCTGTGTTCCTATGATTTTTGAAAATGTGCAAAAGCTCATCGAGAATGGATTCAAAGAATCTCTACAGGGAACTAGGTTGTGCAGTTTGAATAAGGGACTTTGGTATAGGAGGGTTTTGGGCATGTAATATTTTTGTTGACATTTTACAAAGGAGAGATGCTGAATATCCACATTAGAGGTTTCAGATATTGTACTTCAATGTGACTGAGGTAGAGGCTGACACAGGATATATCAAATCCAATTCATATGGCTGTGGCCTAGAGGTTAAAATGGCTATTAATGAAGGAATGGTGGACGTACAAAATATGTAAAATTGATGAGATTTCTGAGCTATGAATCTGTAGGGTAAGAAATTTTGAAATGAAATATTGAGGAGATGAGATGCCTTTAATGGGCAGTATAGATGTTTAAATAGATGTGACATCAATTCATGTGCTGGCTATGATGTGTCATGGGGAAGGATGATTGACTTTCAAATTGATTGGCTTTCAAACAATACCTCTCTTAATGCCCATATTAACAGCCACCATGATTCCTACAAGCCTCCTTCCCCGTCAGTTCCTCTGTTTCATGTTATTTGACATGCTAGATGTAAGCTACTCTATATGGCATGTGAAATATTCACCCTGCTGACTGCTATCAGGACCATTTCAGAAAGACAGCAACATGTCCTAACTAGGTGTCACTGAAAATCCATTTTTGAATGGAAGCACAGTGCCTAAAGCCATTAGTTTGATGATTCTGAAAGAGAATCTCTGCATCAAACATTTTGTATCAGAGAAATTTCAAAGACCCATAATTTAGTGGTGTTAAGCTCACGGTTATGATGGGTTTGGTGAGGGAATTCATTCCTCTTGCACAACATGCTTCTTATGGCATCTTTGTTTCCCCTTACATATGGCCCAAGTACTGATATCTTATGCATTGCAAAATATTTAAAAAGAGGGATTTAAAATATCATCATAAATTTAACATTATACTTCTAGAGTTCAATCAATTAGAAATAATGAAGACAATCTTTCAATGAACTATGAATCTCTAATCTGAATCTAGAAGAAATGGAAAGATTGGTAGATAACAGGAAAGCTTTGAGAACTGTAAAGAAAAAATCCTAGAATTGCTAACAAAAGATTGTGATTGGTTCCATACACAATATTACATCACTAACACATCATGGGTGTTCTCACATCTAGTGAGTACATGAAACAATAAAAATATTTTTTTGATCAAATGCATAGGATTCTTTACCAAATTTCAAGTTATGATTAGAGCTCTTTTTCACATTGAAAATCTTTATAAAGCATTAACATATCAGCTATCTCTGGTGAATGAAAATATTTATATTTTTTGTCCCCACTTCAGTCATTTAGTTTTAGAAATGTGTTCTGTAGTCAGTAATATAAATATAAACCCTCTGGTATTGCATAAATTTAATTAATAATTCAGTTATCTGGACTAGAAGGGTGAAATGAAAACTCATTTTAGTCATTGAATACTCAAAGACTCACATACTCATTAGAACTGCCTATATTTAGGATCATAGTTTTGAATCAGTTCAAAAAGAGGAGATACATCAACTATAAACTCTCCTTCTCTCTACAATTAATTCAGGACAATAAAAGGTTTGATTATCAAAATTTCTTGATTATAGACTAAATTAGGAGCAAACAAAAGCTTCCTTAATAATAGCTAACTAGGAGAAAGGCATCAGAAGTAGAAAGCTAAAAGATCTAGGAACAAGAGTCAAAATGATGGCGTGTGGCAACCAGGTTAAAACAAAGTCACAGCTTACAGCACTTTCACAAGAAAGGAGGTTTACAGATGTTTAAAAATATGAGCTCCAGTTTTGGGACTGGTTCGGTTTGGAAATTAAAATTATTTTTCCAGATATTTCTTAAAATTATCTCTTTTAAGCTGATGATTTTTTCTTGATATAACAAATTATTTGATTCCTTACATCCTTATTTTGCCTCTGACTGAGCATAGAACTTTTAACTAATTTTCCAGGTTCTTGAGAGTCATTCAAAATATAGGATAACTATTGATGAATAAAAATCATCCAGTCAACAGAGTAAGTCTATGATCTCCATTGGCATTGAAATCATCCAGGTTCTGTTCCAGATAAAATAATGCTTCTTTGACCTCGGCCACTACATGAAGTGGGCGATACACTCATCATCATCATTTGTATTTCATTCTTAGGATTGCTTTACCACAGACCTCCATTCTACTCTATTTCATGTTAATTCCCTCAATCCTTGATACCTTTTCTGTTTTACATTCTTCTTAATTTGTCCTGTACATGTCTCTTTGTCTTCCACATAGAATATTTCCTTCTATGTTTCCATCTATGTTTCCTTCTATTATACTCCTAACCAATCCATTGTGCCTCAATGTGTGTCCAATCCATCTATTTCTTCTTTGCTGTAGAGCTCTCCATATGGTCCCAATCTCTTCTGCTCTTCTGTATACTTTCTTGTTTCTGACTTTTTCTGTCCATTAAATCTTTAGCATTCTCCTCCAGCACCATGCTTCAGAGGCTTCTATTCTTTGCTGGTCCACTTTTCCAAATGTTCCAAGTCTCGGAGCCATAGAACATCATGCTCATCACAAAAGTCTTGATGAATTGTTTCCTTGTTTCCAGCCTTAGGTTCTTTGGACATAGTAATTGTCTCTTCTTCATGAATACATTCTTAGCTTGGGCTATTCTTTGATTGATGTCGGTCGAACTTCTTCCATCCCATGTTTTGCTGCTGTCCGGGTAGATGAAGGATTCCCCTTGCTCAAGTTTCATCCCTTCAGTTGTGATATCTGCATTCAGCTACTCTCTTCCACGAAAAGGATTTAGTTTTCTTCGTGTTGATGTTGAAATTATATTCCCCAAGCAATTGATCCATAGATTTAGGTCCTCTCGCGTTTCCACCAAGACTTTGATGGAATCTGCAAACCAGAGTATGTTGATTTCTTCTCAATTTAACTTAACCTCTTTGATACCCAATTCTTGTGTTTCTTTTATTGCCTTTTCCAGGTATAGGTGGAATATTGCTGTTAAGTGGTTGCATCCTTAGCTCTCCTTTGTTATTTTTGGCTTCTATTTTTTTTCCATTTTTCATTTGCATTGCTGTAACCTGATTCTTGTGGAGGTTATAGATAATTCTTTTGTCATTATAGTCTAATCCAAGCGCGTCTATTATCTTGAACATTTTGCTCCATCTGACATTTTTGAAAGTCTTCCTCAAGACCACAAATACCATATACTTCATCAATAAGCATAATGGCTTATTTACATGCCTCATTTTTTGGCAAGTACTTTCAAGCTGAGCAATGCCTCTCCTACTCCTGAATCCAAATTGGTTTTCTAATGTACTCATACTAATATTTAATTCTGAAGGCTACCATTGCTGACAAATTTGCAAATGAAAATATGGTACCACAAAATCTGATATGGCAGTCAAACAGATATGATGCCTTGGTATGTCCTACGCTAGCCATATTATTCTCCCAGTCTACAAAACATATGTTCAAGAACCACTTTGCACATAGTATTGGTTGAAGGGCAATTTTATTATACTCTATTTCCCAGATCATAAGACACCCTGGTACATAGGACACACTACGAATTTTCATGTTAGAATTCATGAAGTATATTTGGATCAGACAGAAAATACCAAAGTATTTCAATATTAATGTTTATTGCAAAGAAAAGTGAATTGCTGCATCAAAAGATTAGCAATTACATACACATCAAAGTTTATTTGATGTAGAATCCCAGAAATTTATCGTCTATGGGTCAGAACCGCCTTTCAGCTGACTCTTTCATGTTCTGAAGTGCAATAAATGTGTTCATGTTTAAATGGACTACTTAATGACAATGTTCCACCTGAGGATTGTAAAGGGAAACCTCCTCTATTATTAATGCTAAGATTTTTATGATAGACAGTATAGAGAGAATAAATCCTGTTAACTAGTTGGAGAGGCAACGATTCAGTGATCATTATTTCATGAAAACCTTGCAAAACAAAAGGAAAATCAGCAGCACAGAAGGGGCGCAGAAGAAGACCAAATTAATAATAATAGGAACTTGGAATTTTAGGACAATATTGAGGGCAGGAAAATTAGAGAATATTAAGTGAG
Source organism: Hetaerina titia (assembly GCA_037158775.1). NCBI lineage: Eukaryota > Metazoa > Arthropoda > Insecta > Odonata > Calopterygidae > Hetaerina > Hetaerina titia. Next base: position 70,095,936 of record CM073779.1, read on the forward strand.
AGGTGATAGGAAACAATATAGATGGCTTAAAGCTCTAAGAAGGTAGATGGAAAGATAACTGGAATAACTGGAGTGATAGTTATAGAGTGAAATACAACAGAGAGAACAAGAGACAGTTCCAAAAATATTGAAACATAGGTAGGAAGAAGAATGGTTAATATAGAGCAAGCAAAGAAGAGTATATTACCAGTAGAAGTAAGAGCGGGACTGATGGATTTCATCATTGTTCAGGTATACATTCTACCAAGCAATCTACGGAGGAAGAAGGGTATGTGAACAATTAAAGGAATGGGTATGTTCCTTCAGGAAATATTTGATAGTGATGGGGAATTGGATAAAAGATAGTAGGCAAAGGTAGAGGTGGTACTGAGTTGGGGGACAATGATTTAGAAACAAGGAATGATGACAGTGGGAAAGCTGTTGAGTTCTGCAAAAGGCAGGGGTTGATCACCACCAACACATAATTTAGACTCAATAAAAGATGAAGGTACAAATGAAAAACGCCAGATGACCTGGAAAGGTATCAGTTAGACTATGTTATGATAAGGCATTGATATGGTAATGGAACAGTGTGATCATTTTCCAAAGTTTCATGGTAATGGATGAGGACTTAGATCAGAAATTAGTAACTGTGAAGTCTTGCTTTTGATTCAAAAGGTAAAGCAGGGAAAGTGGTGAAGAAAATGTAATGTAAAAATATTAACTGGATTGAAAGGAAAAGTATATCAGCCGGCTGTAGAGAGTATTATGAGTGAAAGAATGGAGCTGAGTACTATAGGGGAATAATTTATTATGGTTGAAACTGCTTTTCTAACCTTTTATGTAAAAGTATCATTGATTTCTCAGCTTGTCTTTTAAATATATTAATACCTACCTGCTACCCTACACATAATAAGCCTCAGCATTATATTTAGTTTTACCGTTTACATGAGCTGTAAAATGAGAACAAATTTAAACCTGATAGGAGACTTTTTACCAAGTTCAGAGGGAACAGACTTCGTTCTACACTAATTAGGCACTTCTATGCAAATATTATCTAATGTGAAATCAGAATTACCACCATTATGTTTATCAAAGTTGGCCCTGGTAGTAGTGTGGCAATGATCTTATATTCCAGCCCAGATATTGTGGGTTCATCTCCCTCCTAAATGGGTTTTTTCCCTAGGGTGTAGGTCTATGCATTTGTCTTCAACATCATGATAATCAGTTAGGGTTAGCCTAAATTTCATTGTGATAAAAATCCATTAAATAAAATTCCTATTTTCGTCAATGTCTGATAAATAATGCTAGAATCTCCAGAAATTTTTTTGCTTTCCAATAAAATGCTAAGTAATACAAATGAAAATAAATACTGTATATGGATATCTAAATTAAGATTTCTCATTGTTAAAAAATTGTTCCTTGGTAATTTCCAAAGCATATACTTTAATGTAATTAAGATAGCCCTTTTAATTTGCCTACATTTTGCCACAAAGATGTTCATTCTTTTATCTTATTTTTTTATGGAATGTTCACTTTATCAAAGGTTATCCTTTTCACCTAAAAGAGGTGAACCATTTGCAAGATACACAGAACAGTGACACACCTCAGCACAAAGTTTTGGAGAATAATTTGCTCCTACATATACACCTAGAGTGAAAAGAAATATTACTCAGCACTTAACTATTTAGAATGTCAATTCTCTTTTTGAATGTTTGTAAGACAGGTTTGATATAAATAACTGCTTCCTTAAAACCCATCCTGGAGTATGAATCATTACTATTTAAATTTTTCTCCATTTTATCCTTAGGTGGCTCATCAATTCATAGCCATATGGTTTTAAATAATGGAAATACATGGTTAAGCAAGAAAAGCAGATAAGCGTTGTTATTGACTTTTTCAATGTGGCTAACCTGAAACATCATTCCATTGGTGTATGTTGATCAGCTGGGCATGGCAAAGACCCCATAGGAGAGGAGCATTCAATAACCCTTAAAAAACAGTTCAGTATCAACATTATGATCAGTGCCAAGTTTGATAGCTATATAGAGCCACATTATACATCTTACCACCTGCAAAATAAGTGAATAAAATAAACAGGAATGTGCTAGAGCTATAACTGAGGTTTACTAATATTGACCACACTTAGGTCCTCATTGATACTTCAAAGTCCTTCATAACCTATTGTAATTATTTAAATTTGGGATTCCATTGCATTCAAATAGAATAATTAAAGGAAACTAGGGAAAATTAGGGATAGAAAAGGTGAAATTACAAAATTCATTTTATTTGAATAATGAATATAATGCAGTAATACATGATAATAAATAAACTTAAATGTCAGCAGAAGTAAATACCTTAATGATAAGGGTGTACCACCAATATATAAAAGCTTTGGTGCTGAAAGAGATTTTTTAATGGTAAAAAAAGGGATAAAGCACTTTTAATGATCATGCTTTTTATTACAGAGATGGCCATGTCAGTTTCCAGCAAAAATTGTTCTGGTATATTGTACATTGACCTATACCTTCTGACATATTTATCTTTCCCCCCTGAGCTTAATGATCACCATGATATTAACACCTTACATATCTTTATCTTTCTACTCATTTGTTTTAGGCAATCATAATTCAATTTTTCTCTCTTGTAGATCTCTCTCCTGTAGGTGCATTAATATCAGAAAAACCTCCAAAAATATATAATGGTTAGACTTCAATTTTTTCTTAAGGTCTTTTTCTGCCTATGCTTTCACAGATTGTGACTAAGTCCATCCAACTACTTCTCAATCTTTTATCTGTTGGAGAAATACTCAATGGGAAAACTACTCCCACTCCATATTTTCCAGGCTTTTCTTGTCATCTGCATCAGAGTAGTATAATCTGGCTCATCAATTATTATTTCCAATCTAATTTATTGTATTTCTCTGAGATAAAACTTTAAATTCTCTCTTCTCTTTTCTCTAAATAAACTCATATGCCATTCAATCATTTTTCCAGTCCATTAAAATACTTTAACATTTCACATAGCTATTGACTAGTTCAGTATTAGCAGTACTTATTATTATGGTAGGTGATGGACAGCTGAGGAAATTTGGGCCTTTTGGGATAGGTGGATAATTTAGGAGGGGTAGAATATACAGGAAATGGTAAAAGGATTGAGAGGAGCCTACTGTTGGCATTGGCTCACTCATAACCATAGGTACAATTGGGTTCTCGGTTTAATGTCCTTTCCAATGGATAGTATACTCCACTTGAAGTTCTCTCCACATAGCTCCCCAAATAGGAATTGGTATGCCAATTAAAAACAATTTTTGGATCAATGTAAGATGTCCTGATGTGAAAACATTTACCAAGAATGTTTTCATTGATCAAGAATGAAAGAATAGAGGTCTAAAGACAATCAGATACCATCATAGTTTTAACCATAACTGAATAAGGCTAGCCATCCCTCAAAGCTCCTATGACTCAGCAAGCAGCTTCCAGGAAACCAAAGCCCTTGAGCGCTAGAAGAATTATGGGTGCAAAGCTGAAAGGGATTCTCAGACTTAAACGAATTGTTGGAAGGGCGCCAACAGGAGTGGAGCCTCTGGTTTCATTTCTCTCTACATGGGACACTTCAAGAGGCCCAGACACAGGTAGGACAGACAGAATAAGAGTTTTTTCTTGATGTGGGTGGTGATGGTACATTGTTATTCTTAGTTGCTGGAGCACTTTGTCTTGTTAAATCAGATAACCAATGAGACTTAGCTGCTAACTAGACACTTGAATGTACTGATACAATAATCTTCTTAGACCTATACAAAGGAACAGGCCACTCCTAGCCACACAGTTTTGAGCAAAAAAGTTTGTGGTTATCAAGTTGAGTCTGTTGATTACATAAAATTCAAATTTTACTAGATAGAGTGGCAGTCCTACGATTTACTCCCAATGTGGAGGACTATGAGCCAATCTTCACCCGTTGCATGGCTGGTTATGAAAGAATCTAATTCTTCTGCTAAAATAGCTCTTAGGATCACAGGTACATAAAGTAAAGTACATAAAGTTCTGTACTAAAATAAGGCTATTCTCTATGTGGGCAGTTACACTGTCATATTCATCCTTACATTTTACACTTTCATCATATTTATGCATATCTTCAAATTTTGTTAACCCAATTAATAGTGGTGGACTTCCTAGGTAAATAAACACTTGGTCCTTTCAAGCCCCAAGAAATTTATAAGGTAAAAGGTGTATGTATTACATGATTATAGGGTAAATTGCTTGGATAAGAAATGAGGAATCCAAGTTAATTACCCTTTACTGCAAATGATTTTCACACATTTAATGTATGTATATTAATGCACTTCAGCCGATGGCTCCATTAAATATCATAGTATTTTCTGCAGTTATTTGGATTAGCTAAATCCTCTTTTGAATTTTCTGTTTTGAAAATAAAATTATACATTTTTTCATTGAATATTATTAGGCCATATGTATTGTCATTCATTTAACTGGTAAAATATGCTTTGAAGTTTTTTTGACTCATGATCGTCTGTTATCATTAATGTTGATTACTGCCGAAGATTTTTTGCCATCCTATCTACCTCATTCAAAGACTTGATGCTTCACATATGACACACAAGATGAAGTTATGTAGTATGCATCAAGCAGTCATCCTAACTCTCAGGTAAGGATTCACTACCAACTCTGGGCTGATGAAGAGACTCTATGGCCACTTAAATCTGAGAGAGCACAGAAAGTACTTCATCTTTTCTGGTTTCCAAACAAAACTTATTTATCAGTAGTACTCTTCCAATAATGGAATATTTTGATAAAGTGGAGCCTGCAACTCTAATAATAACACCTCATATTTAAATTGGCACATCCTCAGTGTTTATGTACTTTTCCTGCTAGTAGAATAGAAATTGCATACAAGGAGCAGGAAGAAATAGCAGAAGAGTGGATTTGAAGAGTTTCCATTTTTGAGACAATATCCTTTACTAGAAGCTTGTCTTATGCTAAAGGATTTTTTTCTTTGCAATATTTATCTATGTCCTTACGTTTTTGGTGGTCTTTGCAACCTGCCTAATTTCCACTTTTGATTATCAAGAAAGACTCTTGCCAAAAAGAGATAAGCACTTGGATTTGGTTTTCCCTTTAATTCCATAGGTAAAATAGCCAAAAGTCAGGATCTTAAATCAGGTCTCTTTTTGAATGAAAAGTGGAAGTAACTTTGACAAAAATAATTTTGCATTTATAGCAACAGCAAAGTGAACATTCACCGCTATGAATATGGTGATTGAGAATAAAAAATAAGTAGGTTGGGCAAGGGTGTGAGGTAGTTATTATAGCAATGTTTAGCAATTTTGTCTCATTTTATTATAATATACTTTGAGAGCAATATAAATGAAATACTTCAGAGGTTTTCTCCCCTGTGAGAAAAACAGTATTCTCTTTATTGCCAAAGCTTTGGCTGAGACATTCGAGACAGATGGAGACCTATTGAAAACTATTTTTAATTTAAAAAAGTAACAAAAAGGTCTTTCCTTGTGATAAACCAAAGAAACCTAATTTTTCTGAGGGAAATATAGGTGTTGAGAGATTCGGGTTTTGATGATGATGCAGGTTATGTTTAATGTGTTAAGGTATGCAAAGCATGGCTTTAATTAGAATAAAGAATGAAATATTAGGTAAATATTTTTAGGAAATAGAGGGAGAAATATTAAAAGAGAGCCTTTTTAGCATCTGGCAACATATAGCTGGGAGTAAGGGAGCATGTTGTTAAATCAGATGTCCGGGGAATGCTTTCTATGTCTCTAAGCCATGTAATATTGACCCAAAGAAACCTCCACCAAAGGACCAATTGGTTTATCTAGGGGGTAAAAGGACTACAGAAGCGTTCTTGGGGGGCATGAAATCATGATGTCGATGTTGTTAAAATGTTTTCATCTTCAAGTTGATTATGTTGAGAAGTTATAATGGTTTTGCCACATTCGTGAAAAGAGTTTATCAGAAAAAAGAAGTCCTTAAATATTGAAGGCATGTGCCTTCAATATGGCATGTGGTTTTACATTTGCTCTCTAGTATATAGGGAGAAGAACCATTCCTTGTAGAACCAGGGATTCCTTATACTGGTAAATTACACAGTTTGGGTAAAGTTCAGCATGTGTAAACAACAGAGATTTAGGTCCAGACCTGAAGTTCAGTGGCAAACTTTTCTTAAAACTCCCAATAAGAGGAAGATACTGAATAATATATAATTTCCCCTCAAAAAGCCATTTAGAGCAAACTTAATTGGAAGAAAATTAATTAAATAATTAATATGTAAGGTATTATCTTCATATGAACACAAATGAAAATTTATTCAATAAAAAAATTGACTGAAAAGTTTCCCAATATAGTGAACAAAATCATAACCATTGATGAAGATGGTATCTCCCATGCAAAAATTTACATACAATTATTATTTTGAAACACTCTTTACAACCAAATTTAGTTGTAGAAAGACAATAAAATCAAATGGAAAGTTGGGATTCAAAGTGACTAAAACATTATTATCGCAAAACTGCGCTCTATCAACGTTTTGCAATTCTTCGTATGACTCTCAAAATAGGCTTCCGTGCTTCCGTATTTTCCAAATGAAATAAACCAAAAATGCACACAATGATAAATGCTATTTTACTACCTATTTTCTATGTTGTATAGAAAGCTATTTATGATAACTAATATAATCACTTCATAGAAATCTATTGAGTCGTACTAAGACGATTTTAATTATATTTTTAATTTACGCTTTTTTAACCAGTTCCAACATAGGGTCAAAATTCACTTTGGGGAGTGAATGGTGTCCACAGAAATACCACATCAGTCAAAGATTTTAGATAATTGCTTCCAAAAGGAGTATTAGATATGAATGCATGAAGGATCTATCTAACTTTGAGATATTAACTGATGGTCACAGGACTACACTGATAAAATGATAAAAGAGGAGATATGATGCAAATGGTTAGGGAATTATGACTTCATTTAGCTAAGTAACAAAAATCTTACCTTAGGAGTCATACGGATTTTGCTCATAATTCCTAATCAAGAAGCGCCTTGAGAATAATATAAGGCAATTTCGATTTTTTGATTTATTACATGACCCTTTCGCTCTGATTTTCCGCGTACACGTTCATGATTTTTGTATTATTTGGAAGAGAGGAAAAGATTTGTGTCTCGGCGGGCTTTGCGACGCTCATATTGACATGAATATTCTATATTCTTTGTTGTTTTTCTTGTCCTTAGATTTTATCTTGAAAATAACTTTCCATTTCATATATTTTAAACAAATTAAGGTAGAACGTTTTCCATATTCATTAGAACTGTTCTTAAACTAAACTTTTAACTATTACGAGTAATAAAGAAAACTCTTATAACTTCAATCAATTTCTTATATTTATTTCATAAGATAATGTAGGATATCTTTCCGTATCTTCATTAATAATCAAAACCAAGTTTTAAAATATGGAAAAAAGAGAATTTTTCATGAAACATCGACACGTGAAGAAGCTGTAGTTTACGTTTTATTACTGAGTGCATATGCGTACGCTGAGATTCAGATACTCAAAAGTTCGTAGAACTATTGGTAAACGTTTAGGGAACTCACTTTTCGGACAGTCTAGTGTATGGGTATTCTCTTAAGGAGCCAGTTATCCTGAAAGTGGGTCGAAAGGCCAATCAATAAGTCGATATCGCTTAAAAGATATCACTGCAGACAACAATGGTGCTCCATAGTCCCACCAGGAAAAAATTCATCCCGTGTCATCAAAAGACATAGAGCTCTCCTGGGCAAAAACATCAAAATTAAGATTGATCCTTGCAAAAGAAACTGGTTCCTAAAGCAAAATTAATTATTGGTCATAATGCTAGCCTCTTCAAAGAAGTTGGTGGGAAGAATGTTCCATTAATGGTAAAAAATCGATAAAACCCATGCACTCACATTTTAGAGAAAAACACTGCCAATTTCGTGCAACGAGCATCCGTAAATATTCTCAGACTCAGCTGAAAAATATTCAAGTTATAATGATAGTGGATTACAATATTCCATTCCTACACATTCCTTTAATCCTTGTTCTAATTGGCAATAGAACCATTTGTTCTCTCTGGCAAAATTCTTCAGTTCATGTGAGTGTGTGCCAAAATGTTAGTGGAATACGCCACATTACATACCACGTCCTGATACGTTTAACATGAAATGTAAATGCATCGGATATGTGGGGATATTTTTCACTATTAATTTTATTTTAATAGTTACTGGGATGCATAAATCGAGTGTGTCGTGAGATAAACTTACGTAGTGTAGTTTTGGAAGAGAGAAAATTTTTAATTTTTAGAGGTGTTCCGGTGAACCTAAGCAGCGTGGAATCAAGGTACTTGTTTAAAGCGGGTCTGCTGTCACAAATACGATTCTCTCCAAAGGAAAACGAGTTGTTTAGTATGGGTATTAAGACGATAATAGCAGTCCAAAATTTTTTCTGACGAGCCGGCTTCATTTTCTGTTTTTTTCAACAAATGTTGAAGAAAATGTTGGGGAAAGTACATATAAAAGAGTAGGAAGGATGGAGTTAAAAAGAGTAACGTAATGAAATGAAGTAAAAGTTTTGATGAGAAAACATCTTGAGAATCGATACCATATGCCGAAAGAAAAAATATGACAGCGATGCATTGCGTCCATTAAAGTGGTATGAGGGTTTGGCCAGAAAGAAAAGTATCCTTAAAGCTAGCCATTATGAGGCATTTTTTATAATTTAAAAATTTGAAATGAAATCGAAATTCTGTGAAAGAAAGACGAAACATTGGTCGATGGGAAATTGAGTAGTGTAGGGTGGTCAAATCGACGAAGACGAAGTCAAAGAAGACGAGCTGTAGAAGGTTGACAACATTGTTGGTGCCCCGCACGAAGGAGGGCAAGGAATATAAAATGGCTTGCAGACAGTAATATACGACGGCGAAGATCCTTTCAAAGGTGCAGAATCATTCACCCACCTTTTTCCATCAGTAAACAAGAGCAGAAAGGCATCCCAGAAATAAGACCAAAAACTATAATGCAACTATTTCAGAGAGTAAAAATCATTCGCCTTGACCGGGATTCGAACCCGGATCCCTCGATATCCGGTCGAGTGCTTTAACCAATTAAGCTACCGATACACTCTGAAATTTTGGGGGCTTTAAAGAACAAGATGTTATGACGAAATACCGTACATACAATGTCACAGGCATTCGTAGTCGTGCGCGACGCGCCACAGTCCACGATGTTAATAAAGCCAATTTCAAACACTTAGGCTGTTCATAACTTAGACAAATTTCAAGAAACTGTAACAGTAACTATAACGGAGTCACCCGCTATGTGTGCATTATACTGGAACCATTTCAGAGAGTAAAGCCCCCAAAATTTCAGAGTGTAAGAGGACGTCTCGGTAGCTTAATTGGTTAAAGCACTCGGCCGGATATCAAGGGATCCGGGTTCGAATCCCTGTCAAGGCGAATGATTTTTACTTTCTGAAATGGTTGCATTATAATGCATACATAGCGGGTGACTCCGTTAAAGTTACAGTTACAGTTTCTTGAAATTTGTCTAAGGTATGAACAGCCTAAGTGTTTGAAATTGGCTTTATTAACATCGTGGACTGTGGCGCGTCGGGCACGACTACGAATGCCTGTGACATTGTATGTACGGTATTTCGTCATAACATCTTGTTCCTTTAAAGCCTCCAAGATTTCAGAGTGTAAGAGGACGTCTCGGTAGGCCTTAATTGGCTAAAGCACTCGGCCGGATATCGAGGGATCAGGGTTCGAATCCCGGTCAAGGAGAATGATTTTTACTCTCTGAAATGGTTGCATTATAATGCACACATAGCGGGTGACTCCGTTAAAGTTACTGTTACACTTTCTTGAAAAGAGAAAAGACCAAAAACCTTAAATATTATTATTAGGCAATCAACCGGTTAAGGTAGGCTTTGGACTGAGTCAAATACCAAAAAAATTTGTTTATTTTAATAAAACACAGCTCAACATCCTACTCAACAACAAGCCTCTCTTCATCTCCATATGCTACATTTCCTTCACCTTCTCATCCCATCCAGGCTCACTATCCTCTACCTGCCCCTCTCTCGATGGCCTAACATTCCCCCTATTTCATTGTCTTCAATATACCACTGCCGATCAAAAAGTTTTTCATTCACTTTTATTGCCTCCTAATGATTTATCCCAACAATCTTCTTTCCTCGCCCCTCACCTAGCACTTCCTCATTTGTTTTCCTTTCCGTCTATTTTACCTTCTCCATTCTTCTCCACGCCCATATTTCAAAAACCTCCAATCTACGTCCATTATACTGCTTCAGTGACCATTTTTCGGATCCGTTATAACTACCCTCCATAACAAAGTGGAGTGGAAGATAGCCAAATGCATGTGAAAATAATCTAATTGTAACATCAACAAAAATATGACGTAGTAAATATGGGCATAGTAAGCACAGAGCAGGTGAGTAATAGAATAATATAAGTAAAAGTAAGTTAAAAGCTATAAAGTAAGTTCAAAGCTGGAGCAAAAAGCATGTACATCACTCAGGGTTACAAATAAAAAAGCAATCAAAGTAAAGAAGAAACCCCCGCCACCCCCCGCCATACGCCTTTGCGGTGGCTTGCGGGGTATTAAGTAGATGATGCAGATGAAGAAATAGTTTATAAATAAAATAGAGGAAACTATGAGAAGTAAGGTTGATAACTATGGAGTATTGGAACGTGTTAATATAATAGGGGAGAAATGACAGTGCAGTAGGACAATACAGTTTTTGAGTACGGTATGATCAAAGTGGATAAAGCAGTCCTGTACTTTTTAAGAAGAAAAGGTTTAATAAAAACGTAGGATAATTTTTATTGACTAATTCTTAGAATTTATTTGGGAGAACTTTGGCCCCAAGACCTAGCAAAATCGGCGTTAACTCATATACCATCAAAAAGGGAAGACTGCCTTATGCGGAAACTTTAAAATATTATTTTGATTTCACAAACAACAAAGGTGGCACTTATGGTCATTAAAAAGTTCATTGAATGGACGGCAATTATTTATTTAGGGGTGGTCAGTTTGGTTTTAAGAAGGAGAGATGTACACGTGAAGCCTAATAAATATTGAACTAATTAATAGAAAGAAGCCTAGAGTTGATGGAAGAGTCACAGTAGCTATACATTAGAACCAAGCTTCAGGGTGTTGGGGATTTGGGTGAACTTTCTTTTGTCATGGCAATAAAGAACTATCGAATTTGCCTTTAAAACCACTATGAGTACTCTTACGTAGTTCCAGCTTACGTGTTCCTACTTCGAATAATTTTTCTGTTTCCCCGGTCACCTTTTTAATAGGTCATCAAAACAAGCCTGATATTTCCGAAGTCAGGGCAGAAAAACAGAATGGAACATTTTTGAATTTAAAATATAAATAAAATACTGAAAATATTTGCCGATCATATCCATTAAAAATTTCATTTTATTAGGGAAAATTTTGTCAAACACATCCACCAAAATTTTAGTTGCTTAAAATTTATAATATGTGTAAACGCAACTAATATATTTAACATTAATTCACAGTTCATACCCTGCTTTCTTTGCAAACCAGGTGCAACGCACACATGTTAACCAGCTATATCGCAGTTCTAAGTCGTATTTCTTCTTTCCTTCTCTAAAATCAGGAAAGTAGTATATGTAAACAAAAACGTAGTCTGTTTGTTATGAGTGAAGTTCATCAGGTAAACGAGAATAACTTTTTAGACATACACTATTTCCTTTGTCTCCTGCAGATTTTTAAGTATTATCTCCTGTCCTGGAGGCAATGCGTTTTATTTTATGTGTTTTAAAACCATTATTAAGTACAAGCATGTATATTACTCATATAGTGATTAACACTAAGGAGTTCAAAGCTGTGTGATACAGAGAAGTTTTATTAAAACGCCGCGCGAAATGCCAAATCACCTCAAAGAAGACATTATACTTGTTGAAACCTTTAAGTTGTAAATTCAGAGCAAAATAAATATTTCGGAAACAACACGAATGCCAACATATCTGTATCAAATTAATAAAGAAAAAAACGATAATTCTCGAGAAAGGGATTTTAATTCAATTTAAACTTACTTAAAATTTACCTGTTTCGTATAGTTCAATATCACATGCGTTTTAACCATTGAGAATAAATGTAATCACATTTCTCAAACATTACTTTAAAATGTTGTAATTCAATCATAATAAATTAACTTTTACAATAATGATTTCAAAGACAATAAAAAGTGAATGGATAAATTCTATGAGTAGTAATGTAACATTTAACTCCTAATTTAATATTTTTTATGTAAAATTATTTTACCATCATTGTAGTATGAAATGAAGCACAGCAAGGGGAGCATATACCCCACAGAATTTCGATGGCTCATAGAAAATGTAAATCCTTCAGAATAATTTGAACGCAAGGCATTCTGGTTGAATTAGTTTGAGCCCTGAGGATGCACTAGTAAAAAAGGAAGTTTATAAATTTCTCCTCATTTTGAAGTGCTAAACATATCGGGAACCGAAAGACAGTGAATCCTCGTAATCACTTTCAAACCTAATTTAAAATAGAATTTCACCTTCAGTCAAATGAAATGATATCTTGCGATATGAATAGAAGTGAATTTCATTTCCATCTAAATGAAGAGGTGGAGAAAATGTTAATCCCAAAAAGGCCACTAGCCTTTGTCGAATTATTGCAATGTCGTATTCGTTACCGATGCTGAACTCGTTACCAAGAAAAATACCAGTGCAAGTAAGAAAGAGATTGTGATACAATTAAAAAGTTGCAGTTACTATCACACATGCTTAAAACTTAGAAATATATTTAAAAACTCTCGGCAAGTTGGACTACATTGGACTAGAGCGTCCGGAGGAGAATTTGAATCTACTACCCGCCCCGACCTTGCCCCCAAACTACGCTGAAATCTCTTTCCTTAGGACATTAGTATATTGATGCTGCCTTTATATGTTACTGAGGCAGCTTTCGGACGCGAGTGTTATAATTCCTTTGAACTCAGTGAATCTTCGGTGTGGGGATATGACAGACCGCTTTATATGTCCCCGCAAAAAAGGCGCCACCACAGCGACGTGGATTTAATTTTTTTCCAGTGCTCGTGAATGGTGGTATAATATACTGGTGAAAGGGACTAGGGTCAACGTGAGGGGAGGACTATTTTCGCTTCTGATGGACTCGGGAAAAAGGCGAACGAAAACGTTTGATGCTGGACGCGGACGGTTCGATTATGTCCTTGCGACGGCTTTGATGGGAGACCACCCCCTTCCCTCGTTTATCTCGTCAGCTCCGGTGAAAAGCGTAACGGCGGTAAAATTTGTTGGCCGACTCGTTTGGAAATTTTCCTTCGACAACCTTCGTGTTAATTTAATTAATTTATTCCACTCTATTTATTTTTCATTACTCAAAAGGGGAGAAGTAAGTCAGAAGGAGGAGAACGTTACTGAAATTTGCGTTGAAGGCTCGTCTCAAAGCGTTGGATATGTAAGTGGATAGCAATTTTTTAATGTATCTCTAATAACTGAATCCTTTAGCTTTTTTGTGACCTTGTACATAAAGGGTACAGGAATGAGAGTTTTGACTTTTTCCACAACAAATGATCGAAGTAGATTCGAAACCTAGAATCATATTTATTTGCTTTTCAAATGGATAACATTTAAAGTTGACTTTATTACATTTTTTATGTGAAATCCTTGAAAATATTGATTGCTTCACCCATTAGTTTTCTTTACTAAATTTTTGATTCTTAACTGAAGTTTTTTCTTATTTTTTCTAATCTCTTCGTGTATAATAATGGGACTCATATAATAAACTCATGGGACTCTAATGTAATAGGGCGATTTTTGATAGAAACAATCCACAGATAAAACAAATGATTTCTATTAACAAGAATTCCAGGTAGTGTATTTCATACTTGTATAAATATTTACAATAATCCTGTCACCGCGGGAGTCATTTCTTATCACCGCGTAGGTATTATAGAAAAATATCTTTGCTTCCCAGATTGTTCGAAGCGAAGTTCAATGAACTAGATTTCTCTGAAATTTAAATTCATTGATGACGCTAATTCGTCTGCCAATTTAATTACTTATGAGCTATAATAATTAAATACTTAAGACCACTGGTTAAATATCATGTATAAGGAGTCCAAACAGTTTCCTTGTTTTTCTTGTGAGTACCGTCCATAAGTCTCTTTCTTCATCTGCCTTCGAAGCCCTCATTAATTAATTATTCTGCACATTCCTTATCCATACTATATTTATATCCATACTATATTCTGTATATCCTTATCTATATACACCTTATTTCCATTTATTCGGTACAACTATATTTTTACTGCCACCACTGTAATATCTATAGCCCCACAACCGGTAACTCGAATCTGTAATAATAAATACTTGAGTAGTAAAAATTACTTAAATATAAATAATTGAGCTAGATACATTTATTGACCGATTGATACACTAGTTATTTCATCGCAATATTCAGTGGCATAGCGAAGTAAAATCTGTGCACTCTAATAGCATTATTTCAGAAACTAATCTCTGAAGCTTTACTTGTAAGCAAGTAAGTCAGTCAGTATTACTTATGTTAATAAAAATTTGGATGAAGTGTATTTTCATGCATGCATATATGTATCCATACTTTTTTATAAAAGAATATGTGCATGTACATACATGTACAATGTCAGGAGCCCATATAAGAATATAAGAACATTAGTGCTGGATGCCAAAAACTCAGTAGAGTTTTGGTAGAATGGCACATTTGGATTTAAACTGGATATAGAAAATAATTGGTTGTTTAATGAAGAATAAAAATGAGCAAACAAAAAGAATCAACTTTTAAATGGAGCTCTTTATTTTTGACTACCGGTACGACTTAAAAAGAGAAAAAAAATATAGATAAGTAGATAAAAGAACAATCCATCAAACGTAAGCCCTTATATCGAAGGAATAGTCCTAGAGACGCATTTAATAACTAGACAAGGCTAGAGTAATAATTAAGAGAACCTGACTGCAGAACCCAAAGATATGAATAATAATTTTCACCTTTTAGTTACAAAACAAATTATTAGGAAAGAGTTCAAAATCGATTGATCAATAATTATGGCTTGTGACCTAACATTCTTTTCCACACGTGCTCGTGGATACTTCGGGGTAGGCGTAAAAACAAACGAACCAAATGTGTATTTATCTCACAACTGTTTTAAATTTTAATCGGAATATAAAACTAATGTGAAAAATAATATACATTATGAGTATTTGTTAGCTTTAAAATCGAGCAACTAAGTTTCAAGAATGCATTTTGACTCATTGTCAATCCGCAACACAAAGGTTGTTGGTCAAGTCCGTTTTCTGGCGTTCGAGAATAGCATCCATTTATTTAATATTCGTCTTAGCATGACGAACTGTAGTGGTTTTCATGCAGGTAAAAACAGACGCTTTTTACCCGCAAGCCAAACTATAAAAGGACTTTGTAAAGTAATATCAATTGATGTCTCATGAGACATTAGAAATGTGTGTAATGCAATTCAGGACGCCAACTGAATCGAGCGAGATATCAGCATATCACATAGCCTGACAAATTGTATACCATTCATGATATAAAATAACTTTTATAAAGTATTAATTTTCTGTTCTAGTTGTACGTGATTTTTTAAAGAAGAGTCTACGTATTTATTGAAAAACTTAGATTTACTATGTATTATATACCGTAAAAATCACTAATCTCGTCATGAAAAATTCAATAGTTATTTTTAACCGCATTATTACAGGTTCTTCGAGAAGAAAATTAATACTTATGCAATATCAGTTACACTGCAGTAAATTGCCGCTACCTATAAAATTCAACAAGAACGAGGGAAAGCCTATTGAATCGAGGAGATGGATATATTTTTAGTGTATATAAGTAGTATTTTTTTAAAATATGGTATTCCTCAAATAATTTTTTCTTATTTTTATTCCTGGCAGTCAATCACCGCATTTTTCGGCCTTTATTTGGATGACAATGTTGTCTATTTATAAATCTATCTCAATACTTAAGGATCAATAAAGGATATTTATTTTCACTTAAAACTCTTTTTGGAACAATTATTTGCAAAGATATTAGTGACTGAAATACAACTGTTCTGATAATACATTCTTCAGCATATATGAACGGGGACTCGAACAATTGGAAAATCACAAATAAGTATATTTCAACTCTAACATTTGATAGCCTGCAAATTAATAAATAAAATATATAAATATCATAGCACCAGCTGTCACATATATTCGGAGTATGTCAACTCCGGTATATCTGCCATAAACTTATATTTTTAAATATAGGACGATATCATTGCACACCATTTGACTCGAAAGATATTTTAACACTCGGTATTAATTATTTAATTGCTAAGAAATTGTGTGAATTTGGTAATTAAATATTCTAATCGCACTCAGTATCCTCTCATGAATTTAAACTATATGAAATCTCAATTCGTAGTTACGCAATGCCATATATTCCATTTGCGAGAATTTGTCGCCGAATGTCCTGGCCAATTTCTTTTTGGAAAACTTGGAATTTAATTTTCACTTCAAGGTTTGATTTCTATAACTTTTAAGTAAATTATATTAGTCACTTTGAATAATAACATATCCACTGTCACTTTTTCGCCTACATAAATTCAATAACACAAAGAGTTAATGAGTGGATGTATTTATGTTTGTGCTATAAGTAAACATGTAAGCAGGTAAGCAATATCTAAGAAAGTAGGCGGTAATATTATCGGATAGATGTGTAATTTTATAACACCATATTAATTGTTCCAGGAGATAGATGAAAATTAACTGAGTTAACGTACACATGCATAAACTTATTTTAAGTATACAGCTTACTTATTTGCATGTACTTTGGTACAGGTAACGAGGTAACGTACTTGAGCAGAATCCATTAAAATATATTTGTGAAAGTGTGAGAGCAACAAGACATGGGTAAGGAACTCAACGCCGGTAAAATTACATCCAGAACAATATTCTATAGTTTAAAATAAAATTTTTTTAGAGAAACACATTCTTTGAATCTAGAGTTTTTATGGAATTTGAAAGAATAGCTGCAGTCAGCGAGATTTAAAAAAGTTCGTTGAAATTTGTTCCCAGCATTCAATTGTCATAGCATATATGATGCCTTTTTTTAGTGATTTTTCCTTGAAATTCCAGACATCGCCCAGTAATTTTTATTGTTAAAGATAATCGAAGAGAACTTTCTATCAGTGTTAACAAAAAGAGTGATGTAGTTTAAATTGGAAAAAGTAATGAGAGATTTTGAAGATTTTACTGTTATGTTATTTTATGTCTGCATTGTTTCTTAATTATTCATTTATAACCACTACAGCCTTTCATTCATATTTTGTTCCACCTAATTTTCAATTTTTCCAACCAATTCTATACAATGCTAAATTTCTCCATCGTGAAGGTCAGCTCGGTAATTCCATTTTTCATGTCCCTTGTCGGGCAGCGTCAGCACCCGTAGCATTCATCGGTTGGATGTTTACTGCATATACTTGATGATCTACTCCAGTGGAAAAAGTTGGGCGAGGTAAGTGCATGCTTTGTGATCTTCACTGCCGGATTCGGCTCGACAAAAAGGTGAGGGTTGGACGGATGCTTTGACGGAAGCATTGGCCCGTGGAAGGGATGGTGGAGGAATTTTCTCCCTATATTTGAAAAGAGGTTGCTGATGATTTTGGCAAATTTTTCAAAAAAAGGGAGAGAGGAAATAGCAACCTGAGTTGGATGATGTCGTTTGCCGTTCTACTTTTAGTTGGTGGATCAATACAAGTGTGTTGTAATCATTAATCAGTTCGTATATTCCTTCGCCCTATAAGCAATCCAAATTTAATTTACTCGTAGTCCCATGCATCGGATTTATTTTTAGGTGATTCGTCCATTGAATTACAATGCTTCAATTATGACCATCAATAATTAATTTAAGAGTTTTTGCCCAAATAGGTTCTCCTGTTAAAGTTCTTCATTAGGATTCTTTTATTAGGCCATCGTTAAAATATTTAGCTATATTTTGTCCCGAAAGTCAATTTGCCTTCATTATTCTAGTGTGGCATCATATTTGAAACTTTTCTTTACCTATTATACCGCCAATGCCAAAAATTAGGTAAATGAACTCCGTTGAAGTATTATCGAATATTTTTTTGCCTAGGATAGTATCGTTTGCCTTTATGTGATTACATTTTTTAAGGAAAACTTAATTTCCGTATTTTAATTACGACACTTTTATTTCTTTAGCTTAACTATTCTTTTTTTCTAAGAATTTTCATTTAGATTAAAAATTAAATTAGCACGTTTGGCTTTATTCAGTCAAAAATATCATTTCGTAAGTGTTTAGTCCTTTTTCAGGTGTAGACAAATCACAATTTTCAGCTAGATGATTAATGAACTGTAAAAATGTTCTAATTTCTTATTAGCTAAAAAAATTCATCAATTATTTCACAGAGGTTAATTTTGTAATTAAATGGCATTACAACTCTGATAACAAGTCTTTCCAAAACATGAGCTGCATAAAATATAAGGATAAACTTCAATTAGGATCATATCTTTGTCTTTCCAGTTGGCCTGAAAATACATTCAGTCGTACTTTTGAAATTACGTGCCAGCATTAAATATTCATTATGCATCGGATTTTGTTATATTTAGATTGTTAATTGGCAAAAAATAAATTGGTGAATTTTATAAATAATGCCATTCAGACCACTGACGGTGTTTGCTACACCGTAAGGATACACTTGAATTTTAAATGTTTGCTGAATTCAGGGAAACATTTGAAAAATTGAAATATTAAGCGAAACAATTTAGTTTGAATAATGTAGTAATGTAAAGATGAAAATCATTATTTACGTTTACGTTATTGATGAAGTCAATCAGATAATAAAAACATATCATAGATACAGGCAGAGTTATATTTATTTAGAATAAAATAATGTTTATATTCAATACTCCTTTCAAATTTTTCTGTAATCTAAATTAAAAATTGTGTCTCTCAACATTGAACACATAAAGGATTTGTCTTTTGAATGTATGACAAGGTTACCTTAAGAAAATATCAAATGGAGGCTGCTCAAAATTTAAGGAATATCTTGCCCACATTTCGAAAACATTTTAAAATAACCTGATGAAAATATTTTTTACCCTGGCAGGTTTTATTTGTAACACTTATTCATGAATTAAACTGCTCTTTTTTTCCAACGGCTCTCGAAATTTACGTTGGTTTCCTTAAAAAGTTCTTACTGTTTTTATTTCTCGGCCTACCGTTTAGGGATCAAGATTAAACTAGGTAATCATTATTGTGCTTCTATATCCGTATATTAGTTATTTACATACTTAGCGGAAAATTATTTCCAACTAACAAATTTTTCGCATTAGATAAGCGTTGGAGAATGAAATTCCATTATATTTACCAAATATTAATTTTCTACAGGAAATTAAAATTCAGTAAATATCAAGTTTAAGTCATCATCTTCTTTCGAGTACCATATACATATACCATTCTGAAATTGAAAATCAAGCAATATATTCTACTTCAATTCAAAGCTCTTTGAGTTATGCCGATTATTAGGTATACATTGTGTTGCATTTAAAAAATGGTGATAATTATAATTGGTGAGACCTAGAATGAATTAAGTGCCTTTTGGTGGTACAAACACTAATATCCTCCCCATGCAGAAAAATAGTTGTAAAATCCTCCATCGTTTGGAAACGCTATTACCGAGAAATAGATTTATTTACTAGAAATACCTTTTTAGAATTTATACATGGTCATGAATGTTACAAGTCGTAATATAATTGATTTATTGTCTTTGGGAAAATGTATGTATTTTTGGCTCAGGTGAATTCTACAAATTAGAGCTCTGGAGTTTTCATGGGATATATTCTAGAAATCAATGAATGAAATATTCTGTCGTGCTCAACTCTGTTATAATTTACTAGCGATCTCAATTTTATTTTAACCCGATCTTAAAGAAATTTTACTGTCTTGAGAATACCAATGGTAACGACGAAATATGTCTTAAGTCATTTCTCATTTTTTTGCGCCTCCCTTTCACTCCTGCGTATTAATGTGTTTTGACCCCTTCGCTCTGTTTAGCATTCCTATCCCGCACTTTTCTCATTTTCCCCATTCCGCTCCGCCAATTTTCCTTCTTTACTCCCATTCGTCATTCCGTCGTCATAAGAAGCCATATTATGATCCAGGAAAATAACCAAAAGGCAATGTTCTCCTTTCCTTTCGCCTTATTTGTTCTTTCCAGTGGGACCGAATAGGCTTACGTTCTAGCAAAATCTTCCACTCTAAATTTCTTATATCCATTGATATCTTATGAAATAATTACTAGCGTGCCAATGAACGCGGGCGTAATAATTCTTGAAGGTACTTATTTTGGCTAATCTAGTGTTATTTGTACCTTTTCTTGTCTTTTTGATTTTCAAACCCCTGATTATTATAGAAGTACTTGTCACCTAGCTTTTAGTTCGCTATTTCGAGTTCTGGACAAGACGTCCTATGTAGTATAATTTAAGTACAAAAATCTTATTAAATCTGCTGGCCTGCTGCAGGGATAAAGGCTGGTTGAGTTGATCCCTTTCACGTCCCCTTCCCGCTTAACCCATCTTTGTTCCTCCCTCCTTCCTACTGCCAGGATACCAGCCACCTGTCACCGTCCTCACAATAATGACCGCAATTGCTTATCTTACCTTACCCTCTTTTTACGTATCCA
This sequence comes from Hetaerina titia, assembly GCA_037158775.1. Lineage (NCBI taxonomy): Eukaryota > Metazoa > Arthropoda > Insecta > Odonata > Calopterygidae > Hetaerina > Hetaerina titia. Next base: position 70,116,742 of record CM073779.1, read on the forward strand.
TTTCCTTAGTTTCTCTGTTCCTATGAATTTTCCATATCTCCAATCTTTTTCCCCACCTACCCCAATCCTCAATCGTTTTCTCTCTCCTTCCTCAAATTGTATAAATATGATGAATCACAATTTGAATCTTGTCTTGTACTTGAAGATGGTTCGACGAACTGAAACTCGTAGGTAACAAATAAATCTGTGAAAAAGTGCAACTTTGTTTTTTGATAATGACGAATTTATGCGGCGAAATTTTCATTCACTGCCCAAAAGAGTAAGTATATACCGTCCCGGTGATTGAAGGCTCACCTTTACCGGTCATTATACATAAGAAACGCATGGAATTATCTCGCCTGAATATGTTGAATATAGTAATTTGAAACGGTAAAAAAATAGTGCAAAAAAGCGTGGTTTTAGCCGTAGTTCGAAGATATGGAAAATTTGTGGATGAAGGTTGAAATTGTTGCGCTATACGATAAAGTTTAAACACTTTCGGATAGTAAGAAGGGAAAACCTGAAATAACAGTTAGAGATAGGTCGGGTAAAATAATAGTTAAGACAGAACATATCAAAGCGTGATGGAAGGAATATATAGAATGGTATGTGGAATATATGGAATGGCGAGTGGTAAAGAATCTAGGCCAGCAAGTTTTGGCATGGAAACAATTTTGTCGTAGATGTAAATCACTTAGGTGGAGGCATACTCAACGATGAGAGAGAAAGGGGATGGAGATTAAATCAAATAGGCCGCGGAGTTACAAAAACATTCTTGCGGAACTACTTAAAGGTTTTGGAAAAGATGACAGGAAGAGTCTGAATACGTTGATTTTTAACATCTATGAGGAAGGAATTTGGCCGCAAAATGTTGTGAGGCCAATGTTAGCTAGTATTCTAAAAAAGGGAAAGTCTACATGATGTGAGAGCTACCAAACAATATATCTGAATTCCCACGCAGATTAAGTGGTTCTCTCGATCATCAACAAAAGGATTGAGAGCAGGGATAATTATTACCTATCAGATAATCAATTTTGGTTTAGAAAGGTGGGAGAATATAAAATAATCCAGCGATATGAAATAAAAAGAGCGGTTATTACGAAAGTAATTAACATAATTTTTGCGGAAGTGCACTGAATTTTAAATTAACAAGTTTGTTTAGGAATGGTCCAACAATAACTCAAATTCGTGAATATAAATGTACAAGAGCATGTGTAACTTTAAGGAAGAGTAACTCACGCACGCTAGTATTTGAGATATGATATTTCCAAGCAAATTTATAATTTGAGCATTCAGTGACAGCAATGTCAGGAGCGAAAGACCATTGTTTTCCAAATATTTTATATGCATAATTTTCTTCAAATATTTTCAACTTGGTTCACTATTCCTTCAAATGCTGGAATATTTGAAAATCTGTAATAGTGCTTATATTTATCAAGGTAATTTTGAATATTTCTTATAGAAACTTTTCTCCAGCATAAAAATTATTTGGAAACAACTTTGATTCATATTCGCTGTGTAAAATGCAACCCGTGTAGTTGGTTGGAAACTATTTAACATGGTTACAGAATTATTTGTTGGAAGCCCATGTCATCTAGAATGTTTATATGGACATGGAGATCACAGTATGAATTTTTTTGTGATTGGGAAAAAAAGAATTAAATTGCCTAAATACATGGCAATGAATTGACTACTCCTAAGGATGATAAAATCTCGTTTGTTACTTTAAGAAGGAATGGAGTAAGATAAATAATATAACCAATAGGAACGAAAAATAAATAATTAATTCAAAAAAGAACCAAAAGATAAATAACTAATTTGCTGTAGCATATAAATGCGTTTTTCATAAAGTAACCTTTCAATTTCCTTAAGGGAATATGGAAGCAAAATATCAGAGGCAATGCGTTCATAATAAGGCAATAATTAATTATTGTATAGGTATATTCGTTAAGAGAATAATTGTGTTGTCAAATGAAAATGACAGCTCTTTGCACAGGAGACAAGGGTATTTATGTCTCTTTATTCGGAGGCGTATTCAATAATAAATTAATCGAATTTTGAGCACCGCAATTGCGTTAGCTTCCCATCGCAAATTAAAAATCTATCGAGAGTTAACACGGTCATTTGATTAGTGCCATTATAAAATATGTATGGAGTGATAAGCATTTGATCCCAAATATTGTTTTCTCTTGTTTTTTATTTAGTTAAAATTAGTTTGTCACCTTCGATTGCGAGTAACAGAGTAAAGTTCAATAATCATTCACCTAAACTTGTCGCTTGCGTACTTGGCTGTCAATCAACCAGCCACGGTGGATTTATGAAAAACAAACGCTCTGGCAACTTCTCAATCGGAGCAAAATTATTGGAGGTAATCTTATCGTCATAAAATAGAAAGATATGCCAAATATTAAAAAAAAAAACTTTTAATGATTGCAAAAAAACCGTCAACATCAAACGTATAAGAGGTTTTTTTTCATTTCACGGTCCGCGGTTCCCCAGTTCATTTATTCGTTATGGCATCAACAGAACATGATAATCTTAGTTAAGTCCTCTCTACAATGACTGAATATGCACAATTTTTACTATGGGAGGTTGTTTTCCGTAAATAGTTTTATGATGAGTTCCTTTCTCCTGAACTTCTCTTTCTTTGCCATGGCTAGCATCTTAAATGACAAACCTTTTTAATTCATCGATAAATTATTCATTTCAAACAAAGTATCATGGATATAATGTTTCAAAACTCTTCAAAGCACATCCCTTGAGCATGGAAAAACTTTTTCTAGCGGCATTTCTACGACACGAAGGCTCTCCGGTAGGCGGATTCCTAAGATTCTACGTAAGGGTACGTGCAAGCTTCTTTGACGGCACTTAGGGTCCCATAGTGGGATCCTTTGGGGGAATATTTCAATTTTATAAATAGGAAATAGTCTGCTGGTGCCAAGTCAGGACTGCAAGAGGATTGAGAAATCGTCGCGATGACTTTTTTCTTGCTGCTTTTGGTCGTCCGTCAAAACCTTCGGGATGAACTTAGCGCAGATCTTTCGCATCGCCAAGTTTTTTGTGATGATGTTGTGCACTGCCATTTTATCAATGCCAATAAGATCTGAGATTATGCACACCCTTAACTAACGGTCTGAATTTTAGCACTTCACACACAGGCAGCGCGTTGTCGGTTTTAAACGTCAATGGCCGCCCAGCGCGGGGTCATCTTTGAAGAGCTTGTACCACATAAAAACTCCAGTTTATGACAAACTTGAACAATTAGCGATTCATGCCCAAAGTCAACGTACCAGATTTTCCCAGTCAAACACAGCATCCGATTGCTTAGTGTTCGGTCGTTTGCTGAATTTTTCGTGTAACCCGACAGGGGTTCACTAAAAACGCGATCTAGCCTGAACGAACGCTCGCAGACGATTCTTGTTTGGCGTGTGTTGAATGCCAGACCTGGAACACTTCCGAAAATAATGAGATCACCGCTCCCTTTAATGCAAGACTCTTGGATCTGACATACTTATCCCAGCGTCTCACCTTTTTTCCAAAAGGCAAAGTAAAAAAGCAAAGATCTTTTCCGGAATCATCAGTTACCTCGTCGCATTCTCCTTTATATCGCCTTTCCTGTTGGGAATACTGGACTATTATAGCAGGGTCAGAGCCTTTAACCCATGATTATTCTCCAGTAAAGGCCTCTTATATGACCTGGGTCCTCGATTGCGGCGTTTCTTTAGAAAGACAATATAAGAAATGTAGGCCGACCGTGAAACCCACAGACGGTCCGCAAACAAGAGTCACCCGCCAAACAGCAAAAGAAGAGTCATTTGGATCATCAGCTTTCAATTAATTCCTTTAAATGTTTTTTTATAATCGAGCCCATTTGCTGGTACATTGAGATTTCCTCACCTTACCATCGTTTTCTTTCAGGATCAAAGCGATACCCAATTAATTAATCTTCAATGAATTGGACTACGAATTAAATCCCCAAACTTTCTGTAGCATCAAATTCAGCAGCGCACAAATATTCACGTAAACTGCTGTGGTTCGGTCATGAGCTATCTTGAAACCCATCACGCTTAACGGTTCCCTTGTACAATTTTTCTCTTTTTGGTTGCATCCAATAAAAAATTCAAAAGTTGTCATTATGCCCTTTCTGTTGCTTGGCGTTCATCTCTTGTATTCATTTAGAGCAGTGGTTTAAATGTATATCTCCTTTAAAGCATCAGAGAAACTCAGGTTCCACCTTCTAATTCAATGAAATAAGGAAAAACTAGCTTGAATATAATTTTATATTTTCACCCTGGTATGTATTTAAGAGCTATAAATCAGTCGCCTTCTGTGTGATGGATTCATAAATTTGATTTTAAAATGCAATAATCATGATTTTTTCCATTTTTTCGATAGTTACAACTATATTATCTGAAATGCGTGCTTCGTGTTGTTTAGGTAGTAGTTCTCTTAACCTACACTATTCTTTATAAATATAAAATCAAGTGATAGGGATTTCCTCTTTGTCGACGACATTCTTGGCACCACTCTACGAAATGTTTTTCTTTAGTGACCTACCTTTATTGCTAGACCCTTTTACCGAATATTTTCCCTGCATTCGGGTTAAGTTAAGAATGGAATAATATGCATGGGTTTTGGGTCGTCCTATATTTTTATTACACTCGAACCTACATTTCTCATTCTAGGCCACCTTCGACCAGGCCCTGGAACAATTTTCTCACCACCCAAAGAATCCTTCTTTTCTGAGCCTCACCAACACACTCATCCTCCCTTGGGCACTCCTATTTGATCCCTTTAAAACGACCATAAGGGTTGCCCCTCCCGTCGTCCTTGGTGGCGTGCTACTGGCACTTTTGATTGTTTGCCTATAATTTTCTTCTCCGCGGAATTTGATTCCGGCGGAATTGCGTGAGAAGGGAGGCTTAAGAGCAGTAGTTCCGCGAGGGCGCTGGAAACGGCCTCTGATGAGAGGTGAGTCCCATCTGTTGACGCCTCGTTGTCGACTTGGCCTCGCACTTGGTGGGCGGCGGGGGGAAGAACGATTCGGTTATGTTGGGAGGACCCAAGGAGTGTTAGGGAGATGGTTTTGAGCAGGAAGTGGGGTAGAGTTTTGTGTACTGAGGATGAGGACGCGGGTAGGATGGTGCAGAGTGCTTGGGAATAAATCCCGTGGAGGGCGCGGAATGTGGGGTTTCTGTGAGTGCCTATGGGTGATGAGTATAGGGTCGGGTAGAGGGGCCAGAGCGCGCGGACTGAGGGTTTGGGTTTTGATGGGCGCAAGATTCGTGCTTGAAGAGGCCATTGGACAAGAGGGGGAATGCACGGTGAGATATCTCAGCGGCAGCTGGCGTCGTAATTTCTTCCAGGCAAGCATCTTCACTCAACCCCGCCACCCTGCCTCGTTCCACCTCCGTTCGTGGGTCTTTCCCCGTTGTCTGAATAGAAGAGTATTTGCCCAACTGGGACTCTCAGTGTGGATGATGCATTTGTGTAAATGGAAGAGGTAAATTGTTTTTTAAATAGTTTTAATTTCTCAAGTTTCTCGATAAAATGAGATACGGTCAATATTAGTATTTTTCTGGTATTTATAAAAATTCTAATTATAAGACGCTCATAACTTTGGCGGTTATAATTTCTCCTCTTGTCATTCTTACTTCGTTCCGGAACTAAACAAATAGCTCAGTTTTTAACTGGGATTAAAAATTCTAAAATCTGTTGTTTTATATCAGGAATCTTTTTGCCTTTCCAGCTCTACGTAGAAAATTGCCATTTTATTCTTATGTTTTAAAACTACTATTGATCTAATTTTTGATCAATTTGAATTTTTTTCTAAACTTGATTGATCTCTTGTCTTTTTTTCGTTGTAAATTCTCCCGATAGAATTAAATTCAAAACCCATTATTATTTTGCTAGTGCAAATTCATCATACTTAAGAGGGTGTTCGATAGTTTTCCCTTTTTTCTCTATGATTAAGTCTGATTTCACCTTTCCTCTACTCACTGTAGAAATGCTTCGTCGCTGGATCTATTTGATTATTCAGGTATCAATATTTTATCGGCCAATATTCTCCATTAATTTTCATCTCCTTTCTAAAGCAGTTAGCGCTTTCTTATTGTTTATTCTCGCAGAAAATTAGGCTTTCAATTAGCCACTGAAATGTTACTAAGGTTTTAGGACTCTATTCGCATGGAATGCGGAGATTTTTGCCGCAATGGTCTTCCTCTTTCAATTCTTTCATACCTGTTTGACATGCTATTTTCTCACAATTTTCAACTCTTATTATCAGGGTTTCATGCTGTACATTCATGTGTAGGTAGTCTGCTTACCTACTTCCTCATACAAATATTTGTTTCCATTGTTTCTTTCCTAATGCCATATATTTCATTGTATTTTCTGACACAAAATCTCTACTATACCAGAAATCTGACAAGAAATGCCATATAAACATTGGATTTTCTCTTCATTTATTAAATATCCTGACTAGCAAAGTATAAAAAACATATTTTTTGAGTTACTTTTTCATTTTGCAGCCCTATTGCAATTAAAATTTCCATTCACGGATCATACAATTGGAAGTTGAAGAAATACGCTCTTAATCAAGCAAAAGGTTTTGCCATAGGAGTCAGGTGATATCTAAGTAATGATTCAGCAAAGTCTAAACGAATAAGTCATCAAATGTGAGCGACGAGACAGTTAAGTCTTTCTGTATTTATCTGGCTAATTTTCTATTAATAGCCTTTTACAGGCTGTAGAGTTTTAAATCAGATTTCTCCATCACACTATTTCCATGTCAATGAAATCTAACACTGCGCTCATTATCCTCAAGATTGAAAAATTAAATTGATTTTTTATTCCCCCTGTTTATGATGCAATAGCCTCTTTCTCTTAAGTGGTCGTAGAGGCCCACACAATATGTATAGGAAACGACCTAGCGTGCTTTGAACAAACGTCCTCGAAGGTATAGCAGTCATCGATCGGGACTCATTACCTTTTTCTTAACAAATCACTGGGAAGCAGCTGTCATAAGGCTACGCGATTCCTTCGTGAAATACGCTCCTCTTATATCACATGAAACATGGATTAAATGCATGGAGTCATTCATTTTCCAAGTTGTTGAGGCATTTAATGTCTAACCTTGGTCAAAATCATCTAGTGACTATTCCGGCTTTTGAAACGTAGGTTGAAACTGAAGCTTTGAAAATTACATGCAAGCAAACAAACGCTGGCTGCATGCTAACATGATGTTTGTGGTAAAAAATATCCGTCGGTTTACCAGACCCTATCCCTTAAAGTATGGTCCTATTTTAAATTATAGATATAGTCAGAGCTGATCAGTTCTGTCAAAATTGGTGATAGTAGAGGTGATAAAAGATGATTATAAATCTACAAGCACTTATCCTTGTATCCATATTCAAACGTGTGAAATGAGAAAACGGAAAGTTCATGTTCATGTATGCGAGGAAGTATTAATATTATTACGAGGAGATTTTGCATCTCTTTAGCTAAGTGGACATTAGTAAATGACCCTATATACTTTATAACTCTGAACTCAATTTTTTGGCTAAATGGAATGAAAATATTCGCGAGCACAGTCTGAAATTTAGCCTACCATTTGGTTGTAATGTGGAGTCGGTGAAAGGGATAGCGAAACGGAGTATCCTATTGGTTGAAGATGCAAAAACAAAACTAATTTTACAATGACCCAGATTAAATATTCTATAAGAATGGACGAAATAACACGCCTGACCTGAAGAAAGCTTCAGAGAATGCCGAAAGCCTAAATAATTTTCTAACACGTGAGCGCCCTTTTATAAATATATATATATATATATATATATATATATATATATATATATATATATATATATATATATATATATATATATATATATATCGCATGTAGTGTTTCGGAAAATGGAAAATATTTACAGAAAGGAAATAAACTATGCCAAAAGTAATGTCCTATTTTAAATGCTTTATTTGAAAATGGACGAACGTGGCTGTAGAGCGAGAAAAAATTTTGAACAAAGGATTTATATCCGGACATAGTATTAGATCATATTGACGGCAAAGGACGTGATTAAATATTATGACTCAGTAAACAAATGAGACCCTGGTTCAGGAAGCATTGCCATCTCGGCCTCATGGAGAGTCTGGAAGGAGACACTTGAAGAGCAACCAAGGACTGACTGGCGAGGAAATTTATTACTCCTCATGGAGTGGACGGAACTTTTAGGGGGGGTCAGACGTCGATCTCAAGCGCCTAACTCGACATTTGTGTCTCACCACAACAGTCACCGGCTCAGCAACTACGAGTCGTTTCCCAAAGCGATGTTGTGGGAATTGCTGAGTTACAGAATATTGGTAGATATGAATTTTTTTTAAGATTTCATATATAGATATGTTTTCCTGCGAATGAATTCGAGAATATATGTTTTGATAATGAGATTAACATACTCAAAATGACGTGCTGAATATTTTTCTAACCGAATGAAGATTCGTAATAAAATAAACTAATTTATTTACTCGTTTACTCGTTACCTCAAATAGATTTTATGATAAATGTTACAAGATCATATATCGTTCATATTGTGTAAATTTTATCTCAACAGACGTAATGAATAATCCAAGGGGATAAACAATTTTGATTGCTATTTCGAAATAATCGATATTCAGCCGTTTTCTAAAGTCAAAATTGCAGAGTGATTTCCGTTGGTAAAATTACCACATATACTTAGGATGTAAATATATTTTCCAAATTCTTCAATTTTAAGCAATTAATTAGATGAATTCGATTGTTTGAGGCTCTAATTTATGAAAATTACTGATCTAGTTCATTTGAACACTTCACGAAAGAAAAGCTTCCCCCACCACGAAGGCCTCGGCTCATATCCTGGAGACAACAAGTTTTTTTCAGTTATATCCATCCCTATCCCTATTTGAGGTTCTTTGAGGATAGCACTTTGAGTGAGTACCACGTCCGTTGGATGGGACGTTAAACTACGGACCACTGGGCGCCTTTCAACAAGAGTAGGCTCATGCCGACGCCGGGTTTCTCTCCACCCTTCCTTTCCCACCCATCCCTGAGGGCTCAAATGATCTTAGCTGTCGGTCGTCTCCCCAGCAAAGCTAACTAAAGCTTGCCTGAAACATTGATGAAAGGCGCCCATAAATTCAGTAAATGTGATGAACCAAGTAAATAGCATAGTGATACATTTATCAATTGAGGATGAGCTTTCTAAAATATTTAAAAAATGAATATTAAACCTTGGGGGCATAATGGAAAATTTGCCCACTACAATGGGCTTGAAAAGTTGGCCTATTTTAATTCCAGTTATCAAAGATATTTGAAAATCATTCAAATGGCAATGGAAAAATACTAATGCTTTAAAAAACCGCGATAGTACCTATTTTTAAGAAGAATCTCAACGATTTGTAAAATATTGAATTAATAATCGCCCAATATCGATGCTACCTGCCAGCTCCAAAGCCATGGAAAAGTATATGACAAACAAATTGCTGGATTCCTGGACAAATTTCTTGGATAAATATGAAATATTATAAAATTTTCAGCTTTCACAATAATTTTTCAACAAAGAAAAACATGTAAAGTAACAACACAAGGAATTGAGCAGGTGATACACAGTGTCAGAGATGGAATGATTAGCTTAGCTAAGAAAGAAAATCAATCGATCTTCGGAAAACTTTTTATACAGTAGATAATATTATATTATTAGGTAATCTACCATTTAAGGTAGGTTTTTGGATGGACACAACTATCAAAATAAACATTTTGTGAAAACCCACCTAGCAAACTAATCTATATCGGATCCCTCTTCATCTCGGATTACTTCTTTCCTCCCTTCATCCATCCAACATCCCTATCCTGTTCCGGCCCTTACCTCGCTTGCCCAACATTCTCCCTCTATTACCCTCTTCAACATTCCACTACCTCTCAATACGCCTTTCATCCATTTTTCCGGCCTCCATAGGATTTCTCTCAACAAGCCCCTCTTCTCACTCACCATCTCCAGTACTTCCTCATTTGTTTTCCATTCGATCCATTTCAGTTTCCCATATTTCTGCACACCCACATTTCAAAAGCCTCCAAGCTACGTCTATCCTCCTGCTTCAGTGACCACGTTTCCGCACCATGCATAGCTACGCTCCATATCAGAGTTTTTTACGAGTCTTTTCTTAACATCCCTACTCAACGTCCCCGTCATCAACTCCCTCCTCCTTGAGAAAGCCTCCTTGCCTAGCGCAATTCTTCTCCTTACGTCCTACCACTTTGACCGTATTGGTCCAAAACACTTCCGAGATATGTAAACTGCTGTACCTGCTCTATTTTTTCCCCGCCTATTTTAATATTTAGCTTAGCCTTTTTCTTTCTGGAAAATTGCATAATCTTTATTTTATTAATATTGATTCTCATCCCATATTTATCGCACTGAACCTCCAATTCACTCAGCAATGCTTGCATCCCTTTGGCTGACTGAGCAACAAATGCTTGGTCATCAGCAAACCTAACCGATTTTACGAATTCCCCTCCGACTTTCATTCCTACCTCCAGTTCTTCCCATGCCTCTTTAATCATTTCCTCCACACATACGTTGAACAGCACCGGTTACAATGGGCAACCCTGTCTTACCCCTCTTCCTAACACTGCCCATCCGGATTCTCCGTTCCCCACTCGCACCTGAGCAGTCTGAGACATGTACAGGTTGCGGATCAGTCTCCTGTCCCTCCAATCCATTCCTATTTTCTGCAATACACGCATTAATTTTTCCCAATTCACTCTATCAAACGCTTTTTCGAAATCTACAAAACAGGCAAAAACGTCCTGATTGTATTCTATATTCCTCTCGACTAGTGATCTCATTACTGCAATGGCATCACGCGTACCTCTTCCTTTCCTGAACCCAAACTGATCATCCCCTAAGTAATCATTTGCCTTACTCTCTATCCTTTTGTTGATGATCCTGAGAATAACTTTAGCTCCGTGGGATATCAAACTTATTGTTCTGTAATCCTCACCTGACGAGGCCTTTGCCTTTCTGGAATAGGAACTAACACCGATCTCACAAAATCTTCCGGCCAGATTCCTTCCTCATAGATACTACGAATCAGTCCATTATATGGCCTTCTTCCCACCTTTCCCTGACCATTTCAACGTGCCCATCATTATATTCTTGGGAATCATAATTGAGGTGGTTTCCCGTTGCCTTCCTCAATAGTGTTTTTAACGTGACACCATCACTTAATGGCCGCCCCACTGGGGTCAGACGCCATTGCAGCCGCCTCACTGAGGAACAGACGCTGCGTGGACTACCTTTCGTCTGGCTCCTAACCTTCGACCTTTCTGGCATGGGTGACCCTTCCAGGAGTAATTATTTTTACTCCCGCCAGCACAGCTCTAGGGGTCATCGGAACACACAAGCCCTTCCACCACGACAAGGTTGTAGTCCATGGGAGGGTGGTGGTGGTTATTTATCAAAATTTAAACTCTGGTGGACATATTCAAAAAAACATATATATTTTAAATAAAATTCTTTGTCAATTTCAACACATGCATAGTTTTATAAGTTTGAATGTCATCAAAGTGTTTTATTTGGCAATGACTGAGACTACTTAAGATATGGTATAACAGTGCGGGGCCCACTAGTTCTGTAAAGATAATATAATAAAACTAAATAGAGTAAATCTAAAAGGGAATATCAGAGATTAGGACGAATTAACCTCGAAGGTGAAAAACCTATTCCTACTTATTAATCAACACAAAACCATTAAATTAATAGATATTTTTTATACGGAAAATTATTGTCGCCTTTTTCCAAGTAGAGGATAGTTTGGATAACGCATTTACACTATAAAGAATATATTGATACAGAACGTGACTAATATTACATTTTGATCATGGTAAAAAAGTAATTACTCAACTTAGAGCTTATCGATTTTTAGGCCTCTAGAATTTGACCGCCTTCCTATATTTGCTATGAATCCGCCTGTAATGACACACATAAAGTATTTTTAGTTAAATAGAATATTAAATCAAGTCTAAGAATACTGACGCAATGGTTTACCAAAAGAAGCAATTTTCTTGGCCTCATTTGGAAAGGACCTCATTACGGTAATAATAAGGATAAGCAAAGAGTAAATAACATTTCATAAGTTTATTTTGTCATTAGTTCCCTTATTTACTTAAGATAAGTGCTAGTTCTGCAGAAGTATTCTTACCTTCATGCATCTTATATACGAATGGCAAACAAAGTAAATTAAATGGCATATAAATATTGGAATAATGACGAAGAAACTTTCCAAACAAATGAAATGTCTCTATTTGGGAAAGCATGAACCAGATCCCACCCTATTTACTCTCCTCGTATTTTAAACATCTTTAAGGGTTTAATGTCTCAGTGAAAAGAAAAACTGAGCTCAAAAGTATATCCAGGATTCGAATGCAGCATTTCACCATTCACCGAGAAAACGGTAAAGGGACGTTGGAAACTGGGAGAGATGTGTTTACAATAATCGACGGAAGTGTCAACTGCTTTTCCCGAGTAGGTTATGCGCTCTACTTTGTAGGTTATCTTCACCCCTTCATGCGGGCACCGGAGGAGACGTACAATTTTTCA